>OX637467.1:33759516-33970384 GCA_951799995.1 Trifolium subterraneum
AAATTTTATTTTTGGTTCTTATTAAAAAAATTGACATGTTGCCCCGTGAACTTAGCTCAGTTCGTAGAGACATTACATTCTATATACATAGGATTTGTGTTTGAACTTCGATGATCTCACTTATTCAGCTTAAAGGTGGAATTTGTAACCACTAGAATACTTAACAACAAAAAAATGGGCTTAATTAGTCTATTAGTCCCTTAAAGATATTTTTGGTTTCACATTGGTCCCATAAAGAAAAAAAGTTCCAATTTGATCCTTTAAAGATATCACGTTTGTCAGATTGGTCCCTTCCGTTAATTTATCAACCTCAAATGTATTAGGTGGACCAACATGAATCGCATGAACTCAGATCCAAAAAATCAAACTTTGATTTTTAAACTACCTCATTAATTCCATGAACCCAACTTTGATTTTAAACAACCCCATGAATCCAAAACTTCTGGATTTTTTTGTTTCCGTGTGTTTTTGAATCTGCAAAATTTATTAAGCAACTCCATAACTACAAGAGATTCAACAACGAAGAAAAGAAAACACAAAGACCAGCCTAGGGGATACAAGCGCCATTTTTTTACAACCGAGCCAAACAACTCTCACCCCTAAAATACAGCACCCCTGCCAAACAACACATCACCAGAAAGGCCGCCCCACCTAAATAACAAGCAGCCTACAAGTGTAACACCCAAAGTACCCCTTTATTTTATTTATAAAAATCCTCTTCAATTTATTTATTAATTGAGTGTTACATACTCAAAACAACCTGTTAATGAAATCAAATCACGAAAATCTAAATTCATTCAATGATTGAGAACTCCAAAGTCTCATAACATGATTTAAGAAAATGAAAACACAATCCTTTTTAAAAAAATAAAAATAGACTAAAGGTAAATGTAGAGTTTTTCCCCCAATAGGACTTCCTAAGAGAGCGACTCATTTATTGAAAATAGGAAGGGAAGACAGCTCCTAATGCTATCTCCGGACTCTCGGCTAAGCATCATCATTACCTGAAAGGCCTACGATGGCAAGTCGTAGGGTCAAACCAGAAGAGGTGAGTAACTCAATCACAATGAATATTCGACATAATGTCTACGATAAAATTATAGTACACATCGTCTTTGGACGATTGATATCAACACATGACAAATCAACAATTTAAAAGAAACACACACGAGAAATTAACAAGGTACAAATTCAGTAATATAAATACAACACAACCCATTAAAATAAAGCACGACTATAATCCGTTAATATAAAACGCAACATCATCAATTAAAATATGTGCAATGCACCTAGACTCGTTACATGCATGTGGTACCAATAACAACATCATTAGATTTCGACATCATTAAGCAATATCATTAACTTCCAGCATCATTAAACAACATCATTACGACATCATTGCGGCATCAATAGGACTCAACATGGACACGTGAATGAAATGCATGTTTATATATATATCATCAACATCAATAAACAACACAACATCATCATTACTATAATGATCAACATCATTATAACACCATCAATAAGACAACATGATTCAACATCATTACTAACGGCTTAATTTCAACATTGATAATTAATTAAGTGAGCAACTTAAATTAAACAGTCTCAATCAATAACTTATTTCATTATCACTCTAGAACCCATGAATAACCATATCTTTACCCTATGGAAAATTATAATTACTATGTCATAGATCACATCATTGTTTTTAGACAATATGCTACTGTTTCAAATTGGAAGAAGAATATTAAAGTCATTTAACTTTCCAAACCCCCTACGAACAGTAAGGTCGACCAACTAGAGACCTTATAAAGGTTCAACTTGACTTTTAAACCCTAGGAAGTAACCTCCTCCCTACATCACAGACCAGTTAGCAAGCAAACCATCTAATGAAGTAAATTTTACTTAAAATATTAGTGAACCGAACTAGCTAATTATCATAAAATAAAACTTTACGTGTTAGTAAGTAAGCTTCCTAGAGAATTATATTTAATAAGTCCCCCTGCCACTTAATTTACTTGTATAAAAATCTAGGTTCGACTACGACTCTATAGTACCAGTAAGGCTACCACTTAACTCACATAATAACAATTGACACATTCACAGATTAAAATCGATGATATGATTAAACACAATTTAATCATACAAATCGTGGATTCATCACTAACGTAATTAACAAAGCATAGAAACAAGGCGAAAAGAAAAAAGAGCACTACACCCATATCTATTAAAAACTCATAATTTTAAACGAAAGGTTAAACCCCCTCACCTCGATTGCAGTGAATTTCTAAGGTTGAAGATGGAGTGTTTTGCTCTACTGATAATTGTGGCAAATCCTATTTTTGTTTCTACCTTAGTCTATTTATAGTAAAAAGCTAGGTCACTTCCTCTCCAAGTAAAGAAAAATATTGTTTTATTATTAATCAGATTCCTCTACAAATTTTCTATTCACACTCGTCCTCATCTCTATCTCACCCTTAAGCCCAATTCCACAAATCCCAATTTTTTCTATTATTTTACTTATTCTCACGCACCATTTAATATGCGCACCTCACGCTCCACTTTATTTTATTTTAATTATTAAAATACTATATGGTCTTATTTAAATAAATATCTCCCTATTCTCTACTCATACCCCATTATTAATTGGTTCGACATATATTTCTACCGAAATAAATTAAATACTAACTAAATAAATATTTCTAAATTTCGGGGCGTTACAACAAGTACTGCCCCTAGAACGCAAAACACAACCTCTCCCCCTACCAAAACTTCTGGATCTAAGTATGTTAGATTTTAATGTATGGGTTTAACAGAGATTTGTGGAAGTTTCAATGTTAAAGTGTCTCCATTTCTAAATTTTTTTAGATTTTAATTTTTTGGAGTGAGATGATTTATCCATATTTGTTTGAAGACCTGGGTTTTTTTTTGTTAAGTCTATGAAGATGTTGTTGGAGATGAAGAATGAGGGGAGGTAGAAGATGAAGATCTCTGTTTTTGTGTGGTGGTTCACACTAATAGATACAATAGGCTTGAGAGATCTAACAGTGTCTTTTATGACAAAAAGATCAAACGGTTAAAATTTAAAATATTAATGAGGTCTACAGTGAATCACTACATTCATTGGCTCGCCATATATAACCACAGTGCCATCTGTCAATAGTAAACTTTTTCTGAAAAAATTGGACGGAAAGGACATAAATAACTAACGGTCGTATAAATAAGGGACCGAAGCAAAACTTTTTTTCTTGGGTAAATAGGGTTTTACCCCCTGCAAAGTTTGCGAATTTTGGTTTACCCCCTGCAAAATAAATTTTTTGGATTACCCCTGCAAAATGAAGATTCCTTCAATTACCCCCCTCTGTTGACAACTAGGCATGGAATATTCATTTTTTATGATGTGGCATGTCTAGGTGGCTTTTATTTTATTTTTAATTAATTTATTTAAAAAATATTGACATTTTATTTTAAAAATAAGATAAAAAACTAAAAAGTAAAAAAAAAATAAAAAATCTAGTTTCAATTTTCTGATTTTATTTAAAATAAATGTCAATTTTTTAAAAAATTCAATAATTTAAAAAAATGTCAATTTTAAAATTTTTTTTTTTTTTTTAAAATTCAATTATATAAAAAAAATATTCATTTAAAAAAATTCTGATTTAATTTTTATTTCTGGTTTCAATTTTCTAATTTTTTTAAAAAAAAGTCAATTTTTAATTTTTTTTAAAAAAATTCAATTATTTAAAAACAAAATTCTGATTTTTTTTAAAAAATTCAATTATTTAAAAAGTATTGGCTTCATCTGAATTAGTTGTATTGAATTATTTACCGCTACAAGAAGACGTGAACTGGGCATCTAGGTGTTTCACAGCTACATTGAAGAATGGTTTTTGCTTACCGGTAGTACAACGTTCTTTGTTGGATGCAGGGTGTGTTGATTTTCGCCTTGTAACTATGGGCGGAGAAAACATCTTAATTCAACCGTATGGTGAAGGTGAGTTGACGAATCGGTTACTAGAGACGAGGGATATTTTGGAGCACTATTTGGATGATATTACTCCATGGAATAAGGATGATGAGGCGAAGTATTCACGTGGTGCATGGGTACGTTGCTTCGGAATACCTTTGCAGGCGTGGAATCCAATATTTTTCGCTGAGATAGTGGAGTCTAATGGTCACTTATTAAGAATTGATGATTGTACACTTAACAAAGATCGGTTAGATTTTGCACGTTTGCTCATTGCTTCTCCTTCTTTATCTAGTGTTGATACTAAGTTGCACGTTCGATTGGAGGGAGTGGACTATTACATTCGTATCATTGAGGAATCGACTTTCGAGAGGGTCGATGATGCTTGTTTGAAGGAGATTGAGAAAGACAATCTTTCGTATTGTTCTATTCGGTCTGATTGCCATGAAGCTGGCCCCGTTGTCGAGGCTTTTGTTAACCAATTGCAAGAAGATTGGGCTGCTGATTTGGAAGAGGCAGCAATTGATAATAGTGTTACAGATAATCAACGCAAGGAACCGGTGGTGAGTAGTAAACTAGAAAGGGTACAGTCCAGCGAAACAGCCACTTCATCGGCCTCCCAGGATGTTTCGCGAGGGAGAAAAATCCACAAGAAAATTCTGGTACCTTCGGTTTTTGGACTAAAGAAAATAGCTAGGCTTTCGGCATCCGATAGAAATGACTTGATTCGGGAACTTAAAGCTGAGAAACGCAAAAGATTGGTGAAGAAATCATCCAAAGTTTCTACGGTAGTCAAACAGGGAACATCTTTGTCAGTAGGTACAGGGCCGAAAAATAAATCTAATGAATTGAAGAGTTGGGTCGCTTTACATGGTGATGATCAAAGAGTTCAGGAAGATGTGACGGAATTAGGAGATCAACTCGGGGTGAAATGTTCAAATAGCTTTGAGGCTTTGACTGATAGGAAGAGGAGTTTGCGAAAAAAGGGGTGTGAGGAGAAGGAGTAGTCGCGGTAGGAAGAGGGTGATCGTGAGGTGGCTGGATGTTTATCTCTTTGGACGGTAATTATTTATGTATATTATGTCATACAATGTGCGTGGTCTAGGGGCGGTAGAGAAGAGGCGGGAGATAAGAAAATTGATTTTGGAGAAGAAAATTAATATCCTTTGCATTCAGGAAACTAAACTAGAAGTGGTGGATGCAAGGTTAATTCATTCTCTCTGGGGTTCTGATTCAGTTAATTATTCGTATTTGCCATCCATCGGAGTGTCGGGAGGGGTAATCACTATGTGGGATCCTTGTGTGGTGAATGTGTGGGTGACCATTAGTATGAGAAATTGCTTGATAATCAAGGGGCAATTTATCAAGAACGAATTTAGTTTCTTTTTAGCAAATGTCTATGCTCCTTGCAATCCTTCTGAACGTGCGGACCTGTGGTCTCGGTTATCTGTGTTTTTACAACAACATCAACTTCTGGCAGGTTGTGTGCTGGGAGATTTTAATGCCATTCGCTCAAATGATGAAAGAAAAAGTAATCGGTCTTCAGCGCCTAGCTCAGTTGAGTTTGTCGATTTCAATTCTTTTATTGATGATAATAGCCTTGTTGATTTACCGTTATGCGGGCGTAAGTTTACATGGTGTAAAGGGGATGGTTTGTCGATGAGTAGAATTGATAGGTTTTTGTTAACGGAGGAGTGGTTTTTATCCTTGTCTAATTGTTTACAAGCTGCGCTCCCTCGAACTCTTTCAGATCATTGTCCCATTTCCCTTTATATTGACAGTCACAACTGGGGTCCTCGGCCTATTCGCTTGTTCAAATGTTGGTCGGAGGTCCCGGGGTATTATGATTTTGTTCGTGAGAAATGGAAATCCTTCAATGTTAGTGGTTGGAGTGGTTTTGTTCTTAAAGAGAAATTGAAGCAGATTAAATTAGCGTTACGAGATTGGCATTTGAATCACACAGCCAACATTGCTACTAAAATTCAGGGAACAAAATTACGGATGGAGGAATTAGATCTTCGTGCTGAAAACCGTGATCTGGATGCTATGGAGGAAGCTGAAATTCGTTCTTTATCAGTAAATTTAATATCATTCTCAAAATTACAGGCAAGTATGCAATGGCAGAAATCTCGGGTGAATTGGTTACGGGAAGGCGATGCAAATTCTAAATATTTTCATGGCATTATGTCTTCGCGTCGACGGCACAATTCCATTGTTTCTCTCTCTGTTGATGGCAATACGATTGACAGTGTTGCGGATGTGAGAAAAGTAGTGTACGACCATTTCAGTAATCATTTTCGCAAGGTCTCTCGTGGTTCGGTCGACATCGGGGGGCTGAATTTTAAAGCTATTTCTGAAATGGACAGGGAAGGGTTAATCAAGCCTTTCTTGTTGGAGGAAATAAAAGCGGCTGTGTGGGACTGTGATAGCTTTAAGAGTCCTGGCCCGGACGGTATCAACATTGGTTTTTTCAAAGACTTTTGAGAGATTTTGAAAATTGATTTATTAAATTTTTTCTCGGAGTTTCATAGGCAAGGTATTCTCTCCAAAGGTTTGAACTCTACTTTCATCGCTTTAATTCCAAAGGTGGAGAGTCCGCAAAGAGTTGCTGATTTCAGACCTATTGCTTTGGTAAGCAGTATTTATAAAATTTTATCTAAAGTTCTTGCCAATAGACTACGACAGGTAGTGGGTACCATTGTTTCTCAATCACAGTCTGCTTTCATTAAAGGCAGACAGATTTTAGACGGAATTTTAATTGCCAATGAAATAGTTGATGAAGCTAAACGGGAGAATAAGGATCTAATAATGTTCAAAGTGGATTTTGAAAAAGCGTATGACTCTGTTGATTGGGATTATTTAAATGATGTTATGACAAATATGAAGTTTCCAACTAAATGGAGGGGTTGGATTATGGAATGCATTACATCTGCGTCAGCTTCAGTTTTGGTGAATGGAAGTCCTACAGATGAATTTCGTTTTGAAAGAGGCCTGCGTCAAGGGGATCCTTTATCTCCCTTTCTATTTCTTCTCGCAGCCGAGGGCTTTCATTTAATCATGGATTCAATGGTGTCGATGAGGTTGTTCACTCCTTATAGTATTGGCTCGCATGCTCCGGTTAATATATCTCATCTGCAATTCGCAGATGACACTTTACTGATTGGTACTAAGAGTTGGTCCAACATTCGGGCTCTGAAGGCTGGTTTGATCCTCTTTGAAAAAATCTCGGGCCTCAAAATTAATTTTCATAAGAGCATGTTATTTGGTATTAATATTAATTTATCTTGGCTTCAAGAAGCCGCCTTGGTCATGCGCTGTAGACACGGTTCTCTGCCTTTTCTTTATCTGGGTTTGCCTATCGGTGGTGATTCTCGGAGATTAAATTTTTGGTATCCTCTTGTTGATAGAATCCGAAAACGGTTATCTGGCTGGAAATGTAAAAACTTGTCTTTTGGTGGTCGATTGATCTTGTTGAAATCCGTTCTATCTTCCATTCCGGTTTACTTCCTTTCCTTTTTCAAGGCTCCCGCAGGTATTATTTCCTCTCTTGATTCTATTTTTTGCAAGTTCTTTTGGGGAGGGAGTGAGGATTCTAGGAAACTATCTTGGATTAAGTGGGAGACTATCTGTTCGAGGAGGGAATGTGGTGGATTGGGTGTTAAAAGATTGAAAGAATTTAATTGTGCTCTTTTAGGCAAATGGATTTGGCGAGTTTTGGAGGAGAAAGATAGGTTGTGGTGTTTGGTTATTAAAGCCAGATACGGTCAGGAGGGGGAACGGGTTAGGTTCGCTGAGGGGGTTGGATCGACATGGTGGCGATCGGTGAATCATGTCCGGTTAGGGGGTGGGATGGTGGACAACCGATGGCTTTTAGATAATATGGTGCGAAAAATAGGAGATGGTCGAGGGACTTTATTCTGGAAGGACCCTTGGCTAGCGGAGGGAGAGCCAGTAATCTTAGAGAGATCTTTTAGTAGATTGTTTGAACTTGCGGAGAACAAATTAGTAACAGTTTATGATATGTTTGACGCGGGTTGGGGTATAGGAGGCGAGGCGTGGAAATGGCGGCGAAGATTATTCGCATGGGAGGAGGAACTGGTTTTGGAATGTATTGCTCGTTTGTCTAATATTGTTTTGCAGGTAGACATTCCAGACAGGTGGGAGTGGAATTTACACTCATCCCATAAGTATACAGTCCAGTCTGCATATTTACATTTGACGGACCATCATGGTATTGTTGCTGATGAAGTTGACAGGTTTCGGTGGCTAAAACCTGTTCCTTTAAAAGTCAACATATTTATTTGGCGCCTCTTTCTGAATAGATTACCTACTAAAATTAATATTCATCGACGAGGACTGCTAGGTGACTCGCAGCTTGAGTGCGCGACTCAATGTGGTTTGCAGGAAGATTCTGATCACTTGTTTTTCCAGTGTGAGCATTACGGTCGACTCTGGCCTATGGTTTCGCGTTGGCTTGGTGTGAGTTCGGTATTTCAAGGAAGTGCAAACCTCCATGCTGTGCAATTTCGTGGCCTGGGAGGTTACTCGAAAAGCTCTGGTGACATGTTGATTATTATTTGGGTGGCGACTCTTTATGTGATTTGGTTGGATCGTAATAGTCGCATATTTCGATCGGTTCAGGACACGATTGAAGCTATGTTAGAGAAGATCAAACTCCTTACTTATTGGTGGTTAAAATCAACCTTTGTTTTGTTTGATTTTGACTACAATCTTTGGCGAATGTCACCGTTTCAGTGCTGTCATGTCATCATTTAAAGTTGTATTGTTTTTTCTTTATTATTTGTTTGCTACATGAATTTTGGGACTACTCTTTTGTAGACTATTGTCTCACAGCCGTTGTTAGGCACATCTTGTGCCCCAGTGGTTGAGCTAGCCATTCATTTATATATATATTCTCTAGTTTTTTTCAAAAAATTTAAAAAAATGTCAATTTTTAATTTTTTTCCTGATTTATTTTTTAAAAATGTCAATTTTCTGATTTTTTTTTTTTTTTTTAATTCAATTATTGAAATAAAAAAATTCAATTTTTTTAATAAAATGTCAATTTTATTTTTAAAAATAATTAAATTGACTACCTTTTTTTAAATAATTGAATTTTAAAAAATAAAATTACTTAAATTGACTATTTTTAATTGAATTTAAAAATAAAATAAATTGACATTTTTTTTATAAAAACAAAATCTGAAAAAAAAAAAATTGACATTTTCTTTAAAATTAAATTGATATTTTTTTAAATGAATATTTTTTTTATATAATTGAATTTTTTTTAAAAATCAGAAAATATTTTAAAATTGACATTAATTTTAAATAAAATCAGAAAATTGAAACCCGAAAAAAAAATTAATTTTTATATTTTTTTGCTTTTTAGTTTTTTTTCTTATTTTTAAAATAAAATGTCAATATTTTTAAAATAAATTAATCAAAAATAAAATAAAAGCCACCTAGACATGTCACGTCATCAAAAATGAATATTCCATGCCTAGTTGTCAATAGAGGGGGTAATTGAAGGAATCTTCATTTTGCAGGGGGTAATCAAAAAAAAAAAATTTTGCAGGGGATAAACCAAAATTTGCCAACTTTGCAGGGGATAAAACCCTATTTACCCTTTTTTTCTTTAAGGGACCATTATGAAACCAAAAGTATCTTTAAGGGACAAATACACTAATTAAACCCAAAAAAATAACATGTTTTGATCTTAAAAAAAGTTATTTATTTATACCGCCGTGATTAGCTTGACTTCGGCGAATGTAGGAATTTACATCTGAAGTTAATCTGGATCTCAATTGAATCCAAATTAACCGCAGTTGCGAATTCCAGACATTCAATTTAGTCAAATTAATTAGAGCCGTAACAATGATCCGACGCTCTGGTTTCTGCCACGTCATTTAAACTTTAAAACAACTTTTTCTCTGTCGTTGTGCCCAATCTTCAAAACACCATTGACAAGCTTTTTTTTTACTTCACTTTCTGGCATATGATTTTCAAATGTTTTGAGTTCAATTTTTTTGTGAAACTTTTTATAATATATTGTAAACATGTTGACAAAATAAACATTCAATAATACACATTTGTTTAACAACATAAACTCAAATAAATCATCCATACTTTTGTAGGGCAAATATCTAAAGTGGCATTGTCTTTCTTTAATTATTATATTTTTCATAAACAATATGAATGATCAAATAAATCATTTAATATGAGACGGTGTACTAGTTTATTATAAAAAAAACAAGAAAACACATATGCTAGTTCAGCAAATTAATTTCTTAATAAATAAGATAATTAGTCCCCCCTCCTATATATACCTCAACAACATATTCATTCTTCACTTCAAATCCGTTCAAAACAAAAAATTGGTCTCATCAAAATGGGTGACACTTCTATCCTAGCTCCTTCAGTCCAAGAATTAGCAAAACAAGGCATTCAAAAAGTTCCAGAACAATATCTTCAACCAAACCAAGACCCTGTTCTTGTATCTAACACAACCTCTTTAACACAACTTCCAATCATAAACTTTGATAAATTATTATGTGAAGATGATGGTGAGTTTGAGAAACTAGACCAAGCTTGTAAAGAATGGGGTTTCTTCCAGGTTTGGATAAATTATTTGCATCTCATCTTTAACGTTTCAAAATAAATATCGTTAAAAGTTTTTTGACCAAAAATATCGTTAAAAGTTACTTCATATAAATTATATAAATCAATAAATGAATGAATAACTATAACAATTTTACAAAACTGAACCCACTTTGGTTGGTCTGGTGGTATTGGCTTGAAACCTAGAAGTGTGTTACTACTTAAGGTTTCAGGTTCGATTCTCTTTAATATCAATTTGGGTTGGCTAGTTTAACTTCTTTAAAAAAAAAAAAAATTACAAAACCGTTCTTAATAACTATCAGCTATATATTACAGCTAATCAATCATGGAGTTGAACCTTCACTAATAGAAAGTGTGAAAATTGGTGTTCAACAATTCTTCAACCTTCCAATGGAAGAGAAAAAGAAGTTTTGGCAAACTGAAGAAGAACTACAAGGTTTTGGACAAGTGTATGTTTCATTAGAGGAACAAAAACTAAGATGGGGAGATATGTTTTACGTTAAAACGTTCCCATTGCACATAAGGCTTCCTCATTTACTTCCTTGTATGCCACAACCATTCAGGTGGGTTTTTCACAAACATTTATCTTTCTTAAATATAATATGGTTAATTTGATAGGTATAACTAAAACAATTTGCTTTAATTCACTGGAGAGACAATTTTCACAATCATTATATCTTGCTTGAATATAATATGGTTGATATTATTAGAGAGATAATCTTGAGAATTATTCTCTAGAAGTAGATATTATTGCATGAGAATGATGAGAATGACATGTTTATATAAGAATGATGAGAATAATTATAAACCTTTAGATTAAAATAGATGGTTGAGATTAAAAAGCAACCATGTACCTTTACCTACTTTATCAATATTTCATTAAACAGCAAACAGGCAAACACCTGCGTTTTCATCTATCCCCTTTATCTCTTTTCTGAGCTTTCTTCTGCACATGGCCACTTTCTACAACAACAACCATAATCCCTTTTAATTTTAACTCATTAAAATTCTTATTTTTAATACAAAATTGTTTATTTTAAAAATCAGTGTCACTGTTTTGCAATTGGGTTTCAATTAGAATATCAGATCTGTTGCTCGATCAATGACGCGGCGTATAGACAAACGATGAACACTTTCTCTTTTCACTGTCTCTTTTGCTTCTGCCTTGAGTTGCCATTTTCGGTTCCGATCGCCATTTCAGTTCCGGCCAACCTCCGCTGACCCATAATCTCGCTGTATAGCATGTTGTATAGATCTGTTTCATTTAAATTTGTTCATAGCAATAGGATAAAGAAAAATAAACATAAACGATTTCAATTTATAGATCTAAAACCTATTCAAGGATATCAACAAATGACAAAAGGGATAAGGAATTGAAATCAATTTCAGAAGGGACATAGAGATGAAACAAGAAAAGGAAAATTGAAATAATGGAGAAAAGCTTGAAGCCATTCCGCCACTGTACCGTCGGCCATGGTTGAAGTTGGTGGTGGGCGGTGGCGCCACCTGGTAGAGACACAGGAAGATGAAACACGCACGAAGAAGCCAAGAGAGAGAAAGCGCGTGACAAAGAAGGAAGAGAGAGAATTGAGGGTTTGTGATAGATTAGAGTGTCACATGATACACTTGTAGTGTTTTAATCTCAACCCTTCATTTTAATCTAATAGTTATTCTTCATTCTCATATTCTCATATATCTTTGTCATTCTCATATGATACATCCCCATATCTTGCTTGAATATAATATGGTTGATATTATTAGAGAGATAATCTTGAGAATTATTCTCTAGAAGTAGATATTATTGCAGAGATATGGATGTGTTTGAAACAGTTTTGTTTTTTAGTTTTTAAAATATATATTATAAATTATATTTTAAAATTAATTTTTAAAAATTAAAACACCTTTTACTTTTTTCTATTTTTTAGTTTTAAAACTATAAAATCAGAAATAATTTTTAAAAACAGTTTTTGAATAAAGGACTTTCAGATATATCTTTTTTTAATTTTTAAAAATTAAAAAAAAATATTTAAAAACTGTTTTAAACTGGCCCATACAATCTGGAGAATTATTTTCTAGAACTAATTTGATTTCATGCATTGCAGAGATAATCTTGAGAACTATTCTCTAGAATTGAAAAAACTATGTTTCACAGTTATTAAGTTTATGACAAAAGCTTTAAAGATCCATGAACCAAGTGAATTGCTAGATTTCTTTGAAGAGGGAGATCAATCAATAAGGATGAATTACTATCCACCATGTCCTCAACCAGATCAAGTGATTGGACTTAATCCACATTCTGATGCTAGTGCACTTACCATTCTTCTCCAAGTCAATGAAATGCAAGGCCTTCAAATAAAAAAAGATGGATTGTGGGTTCCTATCAATCCCCTTCCTGATGCTTTTGTAGTCAATGTTGGAGATCTGTTGGAGGTAAATTAAACAAAATTATTCACAAATCTTTTTTTCGTTGGGATTTCAATAGTCTTTCTATGCGACCTTTTCGTTTTCACCACCAATTTAATCTGGTTTGGGGGTTAGTTCTGCCATCAAGTGGTTCCAGCCCCCTCCCGATCGCAGTTGCGGGGATCGAACCGTGGTCCTCCCTAGCAAGTTCAGCGTCAATCACCACTGAACCAACTAACGATTTAAATAGTCTTTCAACAAAGTATATAACATATAGTTAGTACTCCAAAAAAAAAAATATAGTTGGTAATTTTGGAATTGTTCTCTACATCGTTTTTTAAGGTATTGTCTGCTTTGGTTGTTGTATAAATTTTACAATTTTTATATTAGTTAAAAAGAAAATCATTGAGTTAATAAGGAGAAAAATGTTTATAAACCATCTTTATCCTCGATATCTGAGTAATGTGATATTTTTTAATGTATATATATGAACTACTAAAATTGTTGTTAATATTTTAATGTGGTTTGGTAGATAATGACCAATGGAATTTATCGAAGTATTGAACATCGAGCAACAACCAATTCAGAGAAGGAGAGGATCTCTGTTGCTGCATTTCACAATATTCAAATGGGCAGAGATCTAGGTCCTGCGCGCAGTCTTGTCACTCCTGAAAGTCCTGCAATGTACAAAACAATTACTCTTGAAGAATACGTTGAAGGATACCTTGCAAGCAAGATAAAGGGAAAATCATACTTGGATGTCGTTAGGTTAAAAAAAGAGATTCTTGAATGATTTCGATTCAATATATAATTTTAAATTTGCTATTATATGTAATAAGAGGACTTTGGCTTTCGTCCCAGTAAAAGATTGTGTTTGGTTGGCATGACTTTAAAATTTGAAATAATTGTGTTTGGTCCCTCTATAACTAGTGAATTTCCCTTATCACTAGTGTTTGGAGGTGAATTGTGAATTGATTACATGAGATTTTCAGGAAATAATTAATAACTCCTTTTTATTTTACAATCAATATTGAATTATAAGGACTACAAGGGGTACTCAATCCTTACAATTCAAAGGGGACAAAACCTTAGATACAAAGAAGGCAATCTAAAGGCTTATTGCACCAATCGGAAACTGCTACTTGACTATGACTTCCTACGCGGCCTATAAACCAAAACCACGAGATATACATAATTTGATCCAAAAAAGACTTGACATTAAATGTTTCATCTCGAAATATAATATTATTTCGGTACCGTCATATGCACAAAGTCGTAGCCAAACCAAATGATATGATTAAATCTCTTACCTTTGAAATCAGAAACTAAATCTCCAAAGCATAAGAAATGGTATACTATATCCACAAAGTGAGGTTCCTGTTTTCCGATCCAGTTACATATAAAACTCCATACCTGACTTGTGACTTCACATGAGAAAAATATGTGCCGAATGCTTTCAATTTCCTTGGAACAGAACACACAAAAACGGTTGAAAACATTGGTAATAACCCCTTTATTTAGAAGGGCTTCCCTTGTGGGTAATCTTTCAATAAGCACCCTCCAACCAAAAATACTAACCTTCGACGGAACGTCATTTAGCCAAAGAAGCTTCAAAGCTTTCCTTGTCGTTATTGGTAGCACCGACACATCTGTTCTGCGTAGCATCAGCTCCTTGTAAGCTGTTTGAACCGAAAAAATACCAGACACATGTGGCTACCATTGTCTCCGATCTCCCACCTCCCTTCTTGGCCATATATGTTCCAAAATCAGCAATAAATCATTTGCACATTCTGTTTCTGTGGCATTTAACACTGCTGACCACTCAAAATTCCACTTCCAGTTGTCACTAACCATGTACCCATAGATGAGATGGAACCCTCTGGTTGTGTTGATTTGATAAACAAAGATGGGAATAAAACCCACAATGGCGATGTACCTATCCATTTTTCTTTCCAAAAGCTAAATTCATTACCATCACCGAATTTACTACTAATATTATTACTAAACCAATTGTCGTCAGCCTCACCACCTAGCTTCCATAATAACTCCTTTTAATTATTTATTTAGGAATTCCAAAACTATGTGTAGCACCAATAAGAACGTTCAAAGGAATTTAATTGAAGGTAGATTTGGCAAAGTGAAATGCATAATATACTTATGCATAATATATATGGGTAATGCTAATGCACACCCACTCACTTTTGTGAAGGTGTACATTAGCAACATACACCTCATAATAAGACAAAAGAATCTTTATTTTTAATTTAATAAAAAAATATAGTTTAGGGATAGAAATGTAATTTTAGTGTTGTTTTCTCTCACTTATCCATTTTTTTTCTAAGTCATTTTGTCACAAACTCATTACTATGTCATGTCATTGGTAAAAAAAAAAAAAACTAATGCATGCATACTTGATCTTGATTGAGTTTTTTTCCCTGTTATTATTTTTTTTTATAAGAAATTTTCGTAGTACTTATTTTAGCTTGCTGCATGTTATAAATGTATATAAATTATTTTGTTTTCAAATTAATCTTTTTTGACTAATGTTAATATTATCTTTTTTAACAATATTTTTGTTACGTGCTCTATTATTTTTCGTTTAAAATATTTGTTTTATAGTTTTTTTTTGGAGATGGTAGTTTTTTTTAATGAAGTTTACGGTATGTAAGCGTTAGTTTTTTTTTTTTTGTGTTAAGTTTTTTTTTACCAATGACATAATGGATTTGTAACAAAGTGACTTTAAAAAGAAAAATGGAGAAGTAAGAGAAAACAACATTAAAATTATATTTTTATCCCTAAATTCTATTTTTTATTAAATTAAAACTATATATTTTTTTGTCTTATTATGAGGTGTATGTTGCTAATGCACACCTTCACAAAAGTGAGTGGGTGTGCATTAGCATTACCAAATACTAGACTCCAACCCGTGCGTTGCACGGGTTTTGTGGAGTGTCAGTTATATGATTTAAATTAGTCTAAGATTATAAAAAAATCACATATAGAAATCACATAAAATAGTCTAAGATTATAAAATAAAATAACAATCGAAAAAATGGAATATATTTAAGGCAACTTTTATATTTTATTTGTTATGATTTATTTTTGCGAGACAGAATATTTGTTGTGACAAAGCGGGATATATTTAAAAACGAAAAGTAAATCGAAAAATAAAAAATGTTGCATAATTATCATATAAGCCATAACAACGGGTTCTATTTGTGTTTGTAAGGCAAGATTTTTATTTTTGCCAAGGCAAGATTTTATATTTTTAGTTGGACGTAATTTTGTTAAATAAAAATAAAATATCACAATTGATAACCAATATGTTCAGTTTTTTTATAAGAATAACCAATGTTCTATTTGTTGATCGAATATATTAATTTATTTGAAATTTGTTATCCTAAATATAAGAAAGCATAAGAACAATAAATATATTCAAGTCAACATAAGAAGACAATGGATTTCAAATGGCTGGAAACTTTTGCATTTCTTCAAAATCATATTTTTCATTATAATAATCAGATTAATTGAAAAGTTAAAATACAAAAACTAAAGAAATAAAAAAAAAATTGATAAGGTTCCCAACTCAAAAGAACAACATTAACCATAAAGTTTAAGTATTAGGAATGAAGTATGGTTCCGTCGTGTAAAAAGGAATTTCTCTTTCATCTCTTCCATCTCCCAGGATTTACATCAGCACCTGAAAAACATTGATCAATTTCTGTATACAAAAAACAAATAAAATTAAACATCAGTATACAAAAAACATCAATATACAAATGATACCAACATGTCAGAAGTAACATCAGAAGCTAAAAAGCATTGATCAACTTCTCTCGATCCGTTGCAGGATTATGATTTAAAGGACCTATTATTGTATGAATAAAAAAAGTAAGGAAAAATATAAAAATGTAATTATAAAGATAAACAACTAACACTTATAAAAATATTTTCAAACCTCTCAATAAATTTAGAGAAAGATTAGTAAAAAGATTAAGATTAACCATTTTTATTGTAGCATTGAAGGAGAATCTGCCCACAGAACCAAAATAATAGATGTGAGTTTGTGGGATGAAGGAGATAATAGATGAAATTTGTGAGGAAACAACAAAGGAGCCGGTTAAACTGCAAACAACGACAATTGCAAACCTGTGAAATATACCGTTAAAAACCAGCATTGACATACATAAAAATACAAATATAAAAAAACTTTCAAACAAACATAGACACTTAAGAAACTTTATTTGTAAATAAACCAATTCATAGACACTTTCAAAGATAAAAAACTGAACTTTCTATCAAACAAACATTGTTTGACTTCTAAAAAAAATCAACGTGTATGTATATCAAATAAGTAATCATAAATTTTTGAGAGTTTGTTATGGTGTATATATAATATAATAATATGGGATATATTTCAAAAGAGTTGGTTATGTTGTGTATGTATATCAAATAAGTGATCGTAAATTTTTGAGAATTTGTTATGTTGTATATATATATATATAATATAATATATTAATAATAATATATGGGATATATTTAAAGTTTTTTTTCCCGTAGACATTAGACATATTACCTGTATTCAAGTATTATATAATAATAATATATTATAATAATAATAATATATAATATATAATAATAATAGTAGAAAGTTAATATAATAATAATAATAATAATAAATAAATATTTAACATGGTGAGAGATTCCATATATTTATTAGATGTTGATTGCAAAATAATAACATAATAATAATAATAATATATAATATAATATATATAATAATATTAGTAGAAAGCTAATAATAATAATAATAATAATAATAATAATAAATAAATAAATAAATATTTAACATGGTGAGAGATTCCATATTTATTAGATGTTGATTGCAAAATAATAACAACTTGATTGATGTAGTGTAGTGGCGAAAAACACAAAATAGATCTTAAATGTTGTGGGTTCGATTTTTGGTGAGGCCTTTTTTAAACATTTTATTTTAATATTTTAGGGTAAAATGAGAGGAAAAAAGAGCGGGAAAAAAATTAGGGTTAAGAATAGCAAAACGGAATAAGCTTA
This sequence comes from Trifolium subterraneum, assembly GCA_951799995.1. Lineage (NCBI taxonomy): Eukaryota > Viridiplantae > Streptophyta > Magnoliopsida > Fabales > Fabaceae > Trifolium > Trifolium subterraneum. The sequence continues at coordinate 33,777,584 of OX637467.1, forward strand.
TAATATAAGAGATATATATAGGGGACATATCAAGTAAGATGAGTAGTTATTGTGAGAGATGAGAGGACTGATTAACAACCGTTAGATGAAAATCAATGATCAAGATTAAATCTTTAAACTAAGGAGGCGCATGGTCACTGTTCACACCATTATCTTTCTCACAAAAGCTGCCTCGTCTTCTTCCTCTTGCGTTTATCATCTCTGATCTCCCTAAATTATCTCAAGTCTAAAACTACCATGTCTGCAATTTGCTTCAATAGCTGATTTACGAGTGAAACCGAATGAAGAAACAAAAAATCAAATAGAAATAGTCGATTAATCCTCTTCCACAAACCCAATCTCTTTTATTTCCAAATAATCCCCTTTCTAGTTTCTACACCACCTTTGCATCAAATCAACCCAGTTGCCAATAAATCGCAATCACAACTCACAAGATGAGAAAAAGGAAGAGTAAGCGTGTAGGCTTTTTTTTTGGGAGTACAGAGCGTCCAAATTTGTTTTTAAGGAAGAACGAAGCATTAGACGTAGGGGTGATCATATCCGAACCAATCCAAAAGTAAAATCGCAAACCGAACCAATCCAAATCGAAACCGCAAAAAAATCGCATTTAGTTTAAACCGCACGGATAGTTTTTCATCTAAACCGCGCGGTTTGGTTAGATTTGCGGTTTTCATTTTAGAAAACCGAATCAAACCGAACCAAACCGCAATACTTAACTTAACTATATCAATTAATAACAATCAACATATTACCTAGTCCAACTTAGCAAGTTCAACCCAAATTGAGTCCATAAAACAGTACGCTGTGAAAACATATCATTTAACACGATTCAAAACTATATTATTGGTATTAAAAACAAGTTCTTATGAATATGCATATTATATCACGTAAACAATAAATAAATTAAAATTTCCTATGTTTATTTCGTAACAAGTTGGTAATATCGTCATATTTTTTATATCGCGATAAACCGCACCAACCGAACCGATTCTAACCGCGTTGGTTTGGTTTGGATTGGATGACTTTTTAAAAATCAACCGAACCAAACCGAACCGCATGTATTTTTATCTTGCGGTTAGGATGACTTTTTGACTCAAAACCGAACCGAACCACACCGCAGGCACCCCTAGTTAGATGTGCGTGGGTTAATTTCTATTGCTTATGCATACAATTGATGATATAGATTTTTTTGTTTCTTATCCCCAACAAAAATTTACCATTTCTGAAAATGAAAAATGTGCCCCCCAAATTCATCATAACAAAATCACTTATATTATTTTAATGATTAATTTCTGCAAATGTTGACAAATTGAATTGATTTGTGAATAATCATTTGTAAATCGACATTCCACTCAAATTTTTACGGCAGAAAAATAATTTAGAATGTTAGATTTGAAGAAGAAAGAAAAAAAAATAAATAACAGACAAGCAAGGCGGAGGAGAAGAGTAGAAGACGTAGGGAGATGAAAAGATTAGCTGCACTTTAAAAAATTAAATATGACGGTAAAGATTAATCTTAGAGTCATAAGTTAATCCTCTCATCTCTCATTTTAATAAGTCCTCTCACTTGATACATTCCCTATATATATATATAAAGAAATTTATTAGGAATGATCACGGTTCGATCCCCTGCAACTGTGATTGGAACTTTGGGAGGGGGTTTGATACTAGTGATGAAAACCAAATAAAAAAAAATCATGCGCTAATTTTTAGTGTATTTTTAAGGATTTCTCTCTCCTAATTAAAAAATCATGCACTAATTCCCATGATATAAACGGATTTGGACTCTCTAAATTAAAAAAATCATACATATAGTATTTTTAAAGTTTTCTCTCTTCTAATTTTTTTGCACTAATTATGCCTGTGAATGTAGGTGAATATAAAATTTTTGAATGTAAATAATCTAAATCCAATATAAACAAATCCAAATTATTGAATTATAATTTTTTCTTACCTACTACATTCAGGCTAAGCCTATGGGCTATGGTGAAAGACTTTTCACTGTGCACAAGTTACGAATACTACTATAATAAATATAAATTTTACAAAATTCACTATTGAATTGAAAATTTATATCGTATATCATCCAAAAATTTAAAAAAAAAAATTGAAAATCATTTGATATGTTATTGAGACCCATCAAGATTAATTATTTATGAACTTTTATTGAATACGGTTAAAGACTTTATCAAGTCTATACCGTGGATTTTGTGGTCTTTCATGATATCTGTCCTCAGAGAACATTATTTCTTAACTACTACATATATGATGTAACTGTACTCAGAGAACAAGCATGTTTATTTTTAACCCAAATAGTCTTATACAACTTTTGTCACTTACTATTCTCATTTTGGATTCTCATAACATCAAGGCATGATTTTCCTTGTAGCTGGCGTGAAAAGAATGCTTTGTAGTAATCTTGTACAGTAAGTGTTTTAAACAATGCAGGCCTTTCAGAAGTAACAAGACTTGGTGTTGGACCTATAACCTTGCTCATTTGAGGTCTGTGAAATGCTGCAATGGAAATCCTCTCTTTCTTCATGTTAACTGTAGCTCGATGTTCAATACTCCGATAAATTCCATTGGTAAGCATCTGCACAACCATTTGAGATTAGGTAATAATAAGTCCTAATCTAAGTGTATTACGATCTTTATTTGTAACAAATAATTACCTCCAAAATGTCTCCAACGTTGATTACAAAAGCATCGGTGAGTGGTTTAATAGAAATCCATTGTCCATCTTTTCTTATTTGAAGACCTTCAATCTCATTTGCTTGTAGAAGGATGGTTAAGGCTGCCGCATCAGAATGAGGATTCAGTCCAATGACATTTTCAGGTTGGGGACAAGGAGGGTAGAAATTCATCCTCATCGATTGAGTTATATCATCAAATAACTCTAGCATTTCATTTGGTTCAACTTTAAGAGCTTTTTCCATATGTTTGATGATTGTGATGCAAACTTTTTTCAGTTCTAAACTATAGATGTCTAAATTATCTCTGCAATATGAAACAATGTTGGTTAGAGTACTATAATTACAATTCCCGATACAGTATTTAGTGCAAATTAATATTGTCAATAGCGGCTATAGCAGCAATATACCATTGTTGCGTTGCGGAAATTGAACAAACAACTATTTTTGCTCGATTTGCAATTGACAACATTGTGGCTAGCAAACAAAAATGAAGTGAGAAAAAGATATAAAACCTGAATGGTTGGGGAATATTTGGAAATAAGCGGGGATTCCTTGCATAGGATGGAAGAGTCGTAGCGAAGAACAAATCTGCCCATTCTAACTTTTGATTCTCAGATACAACAAACAATTGACCAAAGCCCTCAATATCTTCTGGAGTTTGCCAAAATTTCTTCTTCTCTTCCATTGGAAGACTTAAGAACTCTTTAACACCTATCTTCACATTTTCCACTGATGAAGGATTGACTCCATGATTAATCAGCTGTAATCAATTTCAATTTTGGAACTCTTAACAAATTTATGAAAACAGAGAGTATAATAACTATATATTGAGGATTATTGATCAGGAACCACAAAGGTAATGAATGCGATAGTTGCTACCGTAATTCTCTTCAATAGTCTAATTCTCATGTGTTTTTTTTTGGTCAAGTAGCCTAGTGGCTAGAAATTTCTCCCTTAAGGTGGATAAGTGGGATGGCCCTGCATATAAAATGCAATATCTTGCCCACTGAGCTAAGCTCACGGGACAATTCTCATGTGTTCTATTTCCTAATAAAGTCTTGAACTGCATTAACCAGAAAATTTCCTAATAAAGTGTTGAACTGCATTAACCAGAAAATTTCCTTTGCTGACATTAAAACCTGATATACAGGACTGAACTTTTCTGCTGAATCAATTTGTAGACCATTGTGGAAATTACTACACACACTTAAGAAAATATTTGTCATCTATTAAAGTTTAAGCTAGAATGAAAAATCGAGAATATGGAATCATTTAATTAGTGTACCATGTATAATAATTGGAAAAACAATGCATAAAGAATCCAAGTACAAGGTGTTTATTCAGTTCTGCACTTCTGCATAGCAACACAGATAACTTAGTTAACTAAAGCGAGCATTATGATTCTCAAAAAAACATAATTCAAAAACAGAATCAGCAACATTGAAAGTAGCCTATGTTTCCACCACACTATTGAACTTGGTAGGTGGATATAAATGGTGGATGACCCAATAGTAAAAACCTGACTGCGGTGGTCCAACAAATGTTAGAGACGACTCTGATACCATTTTAGAATTTTGGGTTGAACTTAACTCAACCTTCAAGTCGTATCTTATCGAATGTGAGACTCTTAACGGGTCTGGGGCAAACAATTTTACTTCTTCCAATACAACACCAAAGTTGGAGAACTGTTCAGTTCAACCACCTTATTACAAATTATCAATAAGTCTAAGAATCTATGTACAAACTCTTTTAATTCAGGGACCTGAAGAGTGATTAAATCCATAAATAATATAATATTTGATAATCTTACTCAGCAACAAATTTCATTTGAATTTACATTAAATTTTATATTATGTAATCTTTTCTTCAGATATATAATTCAAACTAGTGAAAAACATAATATAGGAGGATTAATAGTTCAAACCTGGAAGAACCCCCATTCTTTACATGCATGATCTAGCTTCTCTATCTCAAATGAATCTTCAGATAACAATTTACTCAGGTCAATGATTGGAACTTGTTGTAAAGAAATTGTATTGGATACATCAATAGGGTCTTGATTTGGTTGAAGATATTGTTGTGGAACTTGTATGTTGGGCTGTTTTGCAATCTCTTGGACAGAAGGCACTAATAATGAGGTTCCAAACTTGGACATTTTGCTTCAAAGTGGTGAGTTTTGTTGCTTAGATTGATAAGAATTGTTTAATATATAAAGTAGATGTTGGAAATTGAATCCAATTTGATTACTCCCTTTGTCTCATTTGATTTGATATATTTTTTTGGCACAATGTTTCATTTTACTTTCAATGAGTTGGAATCCTCTCCATTTCTTCAAAGAAATGGTTCTTCAAAGAAATGGCAAATGCAATTACTATAGTTTTGATGCAAATCAAGAATATAAATGTACGTCTTTTGAGAATAATTGATATTATTTGAATATTTATACATTTAAACTTTGGTACTTATATTTGCCATTTCTTTTAAGAAATGAAGAGAATTTCTACTCACTTTTAATACATGTTTGGAGATTGAACCCAAGTTGATTACTCCCTCCATTTCATTTCATTTGACTTTACACACTTAAAAAATAATAATGAGTTGTGTTTTTTTTTTAAGCAAATGGAGAGTAGATGATGAGCCATCTGCAACACCCTAAATAGATATAAAATGAAGCAAGTACAAAAAGAGAAAGGGGACATGAACTAAAACCTTTTTAAGCATGAAAAGAGAAATAAAGTGAAAATAGCGAGAAAATAAAAAAAATAAAACTAAGAGGAAATGAAAAGAAAAAGAAAAACAAAGAAAACTCAGTCTGACATCCTACCCCTAGAGCGGGTATTACAAACCTGAAAATCCTTCTACAAATTCTTTTTCTTGGCCTTAGACACCACTTCCATGAAAAACTCTTTCGTAGAAGCTTCACGGTTCCTCAAAAAAATTGATTGTTGTCACTCTCTTCCTCATGGGTATAATGCCTATGCCCAATGTCACTGCGGTCACTATTCTTCCAATACTATTGTAAAATTGTCAAATCATGAGCAACATTGGGATTTAAAACCTCATCAATAACGATGACTTGCAAAGAACTCATACCACACCCAAATGGGGGTCGGGTCTCGGAACTTCTTCAACATGTACCACATGAACAAGATCCGCTCCAGGGGATAGCTCTTTCTCAAAATGAGTCGTGTTGATTTCAATGAATTTTTTTTTAAGTTAAATTAGCACCAGAGCAATTCGAGCTTGAGAACTTAATAAGGAACACACTTCCGGGTCTCAAGTCAATACCACCGGACCAAAATGTTATTTATTTACTTTTATTTTACATGAAAAATATTTACTAAAGAAATTACTTTAGTGGTACCGGTATTTATAGAATAGTTGAAATACAATAAATAAAAATAAGGTTAAATATGTTTTGGATTTTTATTAAATTACCAAATTTTATTCCTGGTTTCTCTAAAACATTATGTAAGGAGTTTTAATTTCTGATGTTAAATAAATATGTATATTTGAATGATTATTTTACTTATATGTTAAGAAGATTATTAAAAGTTCATCGAAAAAAATAACTTTAAATTTGATTTTCAAGTCAAAATTTTGTTACTTTTATCTCTATTGTTTGAAATTCAAAAATTTTATATTAAACTCTTCTCATTTTAAAAATTTCTACAGTTTTGTAAATAATTTTTTATAGCATTATAAACATGTCTGCAAAAAAATTATTCAAAAATTTAAAAGTTTAACAATAATTAAACAATTTTAAATTTTTTGAATAATAGTAGTGACTAAAACTGACCTTTTTTTTATAGGGTTTAAAACTAAAATTTTATAATTTTATACGGACAAAAGTATATTTAACCCATAAATAAAATATATGAGTAGGAATGTGCAAAAATTCTACAATACGTTCAACATGTACTTCACTTCGTTGTTACGCCGATTATCAAATATTTGAATAATACGTTCACCACGTTTTCACCCAAAACTTTAAGGTATTTAGTTTATTGATCTTCTCACTTATAAAGTGTTTAACCTCTACTCTTCCAATCAATGTGTGATCACTTAACACACTTGATAGATCCCAACATCACCCCTCAAATGTGAGTCTCTCTGTGTCCACAATCCATCACCACTCACATATTGCTCCCCCAATCGTGCTCTAATACCATTATTGGGTCGTGAAGGTGGAGCCTCACTGAATTTGATCAACATATTGGACATTTATATTGAGCATCCTTACAAATGACTCTAACACCACATTTTCAGCCAAAAAATAATGTTATGAACACACACTTTAACACACATTTCATCACTTTCTCTTTTATTGGTTGAAATTCATATAGGCCCCACACAAAAATGCAGGTCCCATATAAAATTTATGGGACCCTCATGAATTTCAACCAATAAAATAGAGTGTGTTGGGATGTGTGTGTTAGAGAGTATGTTGTTAGCACTCCTCTTATTATCATATATTTACATTAACCCGCATAAAATTGGATTGGATCAGATTTTTGAATTTGTCATCCAAACTGGAAATGATCCATCTACAAAACGCATCCAATAAACTTCAAAGCAAAACCAATATCATTGCTCCAATTAAAAAAAAAAACTCAAGTATTCCACAAGGGTATGTGTTTTGTAGACATCAAAGTGTGCGTGGTGTGTAGTGACTCGAAGCTTTATTTTTCCCGGTAGCATAGTAGCTAGAATGACACACTATAAATGTTAAGAAGTAAACAATCTAGGGTTCGAACTCCGATCCCTCAAATAATATCCATAATCTGGAGTAGCAACTAAGCTACCTTTAGGAGACAACATTTATTTTTAGTTTTGAGAATATACTAATATTCAATTCCCATGATAATTACAAATCCACATTAACTTCATTCAGACAACATGTTTATTTTTAGCCCAAATAGTTCTTTACAACTTTCATCATTTACTATTTTCATTTTCGATTCTCATAACATCAAGGCATGATTTCCCTTGTAGCTGGCGTGAAAAGTATACTGTATAGTAGTCTTCCACAGTAAGTGTTTTGAACAATGCAGGCATTTCAGAAGTAACAAGATTTGGTGTTGGACCTATAACCTTGCTCATTGGAGGTCTGTGAAATGTGGCGATGGAAATCCTCTCTTTCTTTGAGTTAACTGTAGCTCGATGTTCAATACTTCGATAAATTCCATTGGTCAGAATCTGCAAAACCATTTAAGGTGAGTATTAATAATTCTTAAACTTCAGAGTATTGATATTTTTATCAGTAACTGTGTAAGTGCATATTCATTCGCGACATTATGACCGATCTAGATTAGCTTACCTCCAAAATGTCTCCAATGTTTATGACAAAAGCATTGGTGAGTGGTTTAATAGAAATCCACTGTCCATCTTTTCTTATTTGGAGACCTTCAATGTCACTTGCTTGGAGAAGAATGGTTAAGGCTGCCGCATCAGAATGAGGATTCAGTCCAATGACATTTTCAGGTTGGGGACAAGGAGGGTAGAAATTCATCCTCATCGATTGAGTTATATCATCAAATAACTCTAGCATTTCATTTGGTTCAACTTTAAGAGCTTTTTCCATATGTTTGATGATTGTGATGCAAACTTTTTTCAATTCTAAACAATAGGCCTCTAAATTATCTCTGCAATATGAAACAATGTTGGTTAGAGTAAAAATATATCGATAAACAATGTTGTTATATAGTGCCTATCGTGGCGCTATATCGCTACAACATAGTAGAATTTGTCCGAACAAAACACTGTTGTTCTGTCATACGGTATTTAGTGCAACATGCATGTTGTCAAACAACAGTTGTAGCAGCACTGTTTTATTGCAGAATTTAAACAAACTATTTTTCAGAATCTGCGATTAAAAGTATTTGTGGCTAGCAAACAAAGATGAAGTGTGAAAAAGATAGAAAACCTAAATGGTTGTGGAATATTTGGAAATAAGCGTGGATTCCTTGCATATGATGGAAGAGTCGCGATGAAGAATAAATCTGCCCATTCTAACTTTTGATCTTCAGATGCAACAAATAATTGACCAAATCCTTCCATGTCATTTGGGGTTTGCCAAAATTTCTTCTTCTCTTCCACCGGCAAGGTTAAGAACTCTTTAACACCTATCTTCACATTTTCCATCAATGATGGATTGACTCCATGATTAATCAACTGTATAAATTTCAATATTGGAAATCTTACAAAGTTTAATAAAATTAGAGATTTAGAGTATACTAACTATATCTGCTACAATCAAACAACATAAAGAACTGCAACATGTTATTTGATGTGACATTTGCTGCTAGTAAAATGAAGCAGATGGAGACCTGACACTGAACCTATCATATAGTACTGCATTTTTCTGCTGAATCAATTTGGAAAAGATGTGTTAATGTTGCTAAAATATTATAGATTCAGATGATATATACAAATGTCTGAACATAAGTTTGTGAGTGTTAAATTAGGCCGACCCAACATTCTAAAATGGTGTTAAAGTCTATCCATGATCTGTTAGATCACTTGTTATTGTGTTACTATTCCATGTCCATTCCAGCTGCGGCTATTTCAAGAGTCACACATTGCATGCTATTAGGTCACTCACTACTACATGTCATGTCTTCGGATTATATTAAAAATGCTATTAGTCCGGTGATGAATGCTTGGGTCCTTGGAATTTTCTCCTCTCAAGGTCTCAAGTTCAAATTCTAGCCTTAAATAGCACCCCACAAGTGGGTGGTGGGATTGATGTCCCTAAGATTAGTCAGTCTTTGGGGCTGGATACTGAGTCTTCAAAGAGAAAAACAAAAGTTGAGTTAATCGCCACTTAACAAATCAGTTTCGTAAGGGTTTTGTAACAGCTCAGACCCCGTTTCTACGTATTTAGTAGGCAATTCCGGAGCTGTACCTCACAATCTTCTCTACCCCTCTCTAGTAGAGTTTTTGCCTTTCGTGTGAATCAAACCACGTACCCTGGAGTTCAAATTCAAATAGATGTTCAATCTATTCTCACTACCAATTGTTATTTCTTCTTATCCAGCAAAAAAGGTAAGTTTATAATTCAAGGAATCAATTAAGAATTTTGTAATGTGTACTAGTGAAAAATATAATAAAGGAGGAGTAATAATTCAAACCTGGAAGAACCCCCAATCTTTACATGCTTGATCTAACTTCTCTAGTTCAGTGGCATCTTCAGACAACAATTTACTTAAGTCAATGATTGGAACTTCTTGTAAAGAAATTGTATTTGATACAACAAGAGGATCTTGATTTGGTTGAAGATACTTTTCTGGAACTTCAATGTTGGGCTGATTTGCAAGCTCTTGGACTGAAGGCACCAATAATGAAGTTCCACACTTGAACATTTTTTTCTTCAACTTATGAATCCAATTTGATTATATAAATGTTACCTTTTTCAATAAACTATATTAGAAGCTGCAAATTACTTGAAATGAAATTATAAAATAGATAAAGTACTAGATGCATGTGAATGTAAAAATGGAATATCTCTTCTTACCTTAATTAGCTTAAGATAGCTTTGAAAGATGATTTTAGAGAAGACTGTGTTTGATGTAGTGAAACGCTTGGATGAGTGAACACCGTTTGAAAATAAGTATTTTATTACTAGTGAATGAAGAAAGAAAGACAGAGCACGTTTCTTCAACTTTAAGGTAAAGGACGGAAATGCCACCTACTCACTTAATTGAAAATACATATTACAAAAGGATCCTCTCGTTCCATCCTTCTCCCTCTCTCACTATCAGTTTAATCTTGTTTGGGGGTCAGTTCTAACATCAAGTGGTTTCAGTCTTCCTCTAATTGCAATTGTGGGATCGAACTGTGATTCTCCCTACCAAGTTCATCATTAATCACCACTAAACCAACTAACAATGAATAATTTTTTAAATCTTTGATGGACCTTTGATACATACTTAATGGAATCAATTATAAAATCATGGGGAAGATCTCATAGAAACTTACATGTGTTAGTGAATTTGAACACTTGTTGAACACGAATAAATTACGGGAGCTTAACGTTGCTCTTTTAGGCAAATGGTGTTGGTGGATGTTGGTGCATAAGAGGAGTTTGTGGTAGAGAGTTTTGGCGGTTCGGTATGGGGAAGAGGGAGGGAGTTTGTGTGAGGGTGGGAGGAGAGGGTCTTTTTGTGGAGGGAGATTGTCAGAATTAATGAGGGTGGTTCACCGAGTGTGTCAGTGACAAAATATATATTAAAATTTGTAGTCAATTTTTTAAAAGGATAGAAAACATTTTTTCAATACAATTTCTTTTTTATTTTTATAATTAATACTCCGGAGTACTAGTTAACATCAATGATAAAAAATATTATAATATACATCACAAATTATTAAACTAATTTACCTGACCGGACTTTTTCTTTGACAAATTAACCCGACTTATAAATAAATTTTGGGATAATTTTATCAAAAATAACTTATGCTTTGCTTTTATATATTAGTGAAATATATTTATATATATGCTTATATAGTTCAACATAAGAAATTAATATAGTTTGGTGACATTACTAATTAAATTACATAGTTCAACATAAATTACATAGTAAATGAAGTGGCCGAGTGAGTGAAGGAGGTGTTCAAATAGCTGGGTGAGTGATTCGTCTGAACTGTGAAGGAAAATGTGAACCCTAATTTTGACACTTATATATATATGCTTATGATTAATTAGATAATTTTACATATATGGGTGGGTGTGTGGGTTTCGCGTGTGGGTTTGAGTGATCCCAAACCCACACCCATAGTTTCGGGTGTCACCCAAACTCAGTCAACTTGGGTTTCGCCCGTTGACTTGGGTTTGAGTTCGAGTGGGTCTCATGGGTTTGAGTTTTCCTGCCATCCCTAGCTGGGTTAAGGACTGCAATGTGGACATTTGACTCAAACCCACGCTAGGCGTGAGAGTGAGTGTTGAATTTGTGGTTGTGTTATTTGAATTTGTTTGAAGTCTCACATTACTTAGATTTCCAAGTTGTTAAGTGTATAAATATATGAGAGCAACCTCACCCTATAAACTAGCTTATAGAGTTAAGATCCAAGCATATTTAACATAAAGAATACGAATGCAATTATTTTTACTAAAAGCATGTTATCTTGTGTTGATGCCAGTTTGTGAGTTGATGCTATCGCAATCTGCCTGAGTTGGATGAATTATAGTAGAGCAATGAGGAGATGAGAACAAAGTAAACAAGAGAATTTTCTATAAGGTTAAGTCCATAAACACAATACATACATTAACATTACATGTATATAAATCAATGTAAACAATATTTCTAGCTAGAAATATACCAACGGCGATACTTTTGACTTCAATTATTATGCATAATGACATAATTATTTTTATTGCCTTTGTTTTATTTTAATTAATGTATAATATCCTTAGCAATACCATAGTCAAACTATTATCATTTTTTATCACCATTTTCTATCCTCATTACGTCAAGACATGACTTTCCTTCTAGCTTACGTGAGAAATATGCTTTGAGATAATCTCCAACAGCAATACTATTGAATGATGCAGGTCTTTCAGAAGTAACAAGACTTGGTCTTGGACTCAAAATTGTGTTCACATGAGGCCTATGAAATGCAGCAATGGAAATTCTCTCTTTCTCTTTGTTAATTGTTGCTCGATGTTCAATACTCCGATATATTCCATTCGTCACTATCTGTACAACCGTATAAAATTAATTAAAGTATGTATGATTTTTTTTTAAAAAAATGTTTATAAATAGTAGACATCATTTAATGTACAAACCGATTATAAGCTTAAAGGTATGACTGAAATTTTAATATAAATTGTCTATTTAACTGAGTTAGGCTCAACCTAGCTTAACCTTTATGATGATATATACAAGTGATTATCCTAAATCTAAGAAATTACTAAAAGATTACAATTTTATTCATTACATATAATAGTCAATTACAATATATAAAAATAAGTTTACTCAAAAAAAAAATATAAAAGTAGTTCATCTTTATTTTATTTTTTGCTATAAAAATAACTTATGTAAGCTTATACCAAAAGACTTGTCACAATATGTGTTTGTGGTAAAAGTTACAAATAAATGTTTTTTCAAACAAGCCTTATATAACTATATTATGGGTCGGTTTGTTTGAGATTTTTTTAAGAAATTAAAAATCTATTTTGTCATGTTAATAGTGTTGTTATAGATTTCTTATAAAATATTTTTGTAAAAAAATCATTTTTAACTTCAAGTATAGGAGCTTCACATTTGCAAAAAATAATTTTTATAATAGTAAACAAACACAAAGTATAGATTTAAATATTTTTTATAATCTCTAAAAAAGAATTTCTAAACTTTTTCAAAATGAAATCATTTTTTTAATGTTTAAACAAATGCACCATATATATTGTGAAGTAATAATTTTCACCATCCTATCACTATAATTTTTTTTTATGTTTTCTAACAATCATGCACTAATGTAAAAAAAATTTAAATGATAAAAAGATTTGATAATAATGTTCCAATTACCTCCAACATGTCACCAATGTTGATAACAAAAGCATTGGGAAGGGGTTGAACAGGAATCCATTGTCCATCTTTTCTTATTTGGAGTCCTTCAATCTCATTGGCTTGAAGAAGGATGGTTAAGGCACCAACATCAGAATGAGGATTCAATCCAATAACATTTTCTGGTTGTGGACATGGAGGGTATAAATTCCACCTCATTGCTTGAGTAATATGGTTAAATAACTCTGTTATTTCATTTGATTCAATCTTGAGAGCTTTTTCCATTTGACTAATGATTGTGAAGCAAAGTTTTTGTACTTCTGAACAATAGATCTCTAAATTATCTCTGCATTTTAAAATAATGTTAATTTGTTAATTATAATTATATATAGTACATATATTAATATGATTCAATCACCATAGCACCGATAATGACACAATACTGATACATGTAGTTATATTCAAGTAATTTATTTAGGCTAAATTGTACTTTTACCTTCTAACTTTTATAAATTTGCAATTTTGACCCTTAGCTTTTATAATATTACTTTTGACCGCTTAATTTTATTGCCTTGCAAAAAGCTGGGCCCCACCAATTTTGCCAAGTCAATGCATACGTGGTCAGTGACTCACATGTCACGTCAACATGTGATGTGCATCACTGTTCACGTGTTTGTTGACTTGCTGATATGACATATGAGTCACCATCGACTAGTGCGTTGACTTGGTCAAAATCGCAAGTTTGTAAAAATTAGAAGCCCAAAAGTAAAATTAACCTTTATTTTTAAAATATTTTACCGGTGTTCGTGTCGGTACTTCCGGTTTGAATAATAATAGAAGGAGAGAGTAGAAAATAACCTAAATGGTTGGAAAATACTTGGAAACAAGCGAGGATTCCTTTCATCTAATGGTAAAGTGGTAATAAGGAAAAGATCTGCCCATTCTAATTTTTGATCCTCAGATACAACAAACATCTGACCAAATCCTTCCATATCATTTGGTGTTTGCCAAAATTTCTTCTTCTCTTCCATTGGTAGGCTTAAGAATTCTTTAATACCAACCTTAACCTTTTCCATCAACGAAGTGTTGACTCCATGGTTAATCAACTGCAAATAAGATTTCATTTTGAAATGTTATATAGTTAATATAAAAGGAATTTTTGTGTGCTGTGTGAACTAATGTCTTGAGTTGAATGACATATTCATAGATTATAATATTGGAAAATTAGTGTTGCGAGCCAATAAATGTAATGTGCAAAAATTCTATTTTTAATATCATATGAATATGATGTGTCACTTGTTAAGAACAGAATCTAAATTCTATACGTAAGATAATTTTTCATTTAATGGTACACATGATCCAAACCATCATTCTTAATTGGGCGACCCATATTTTATCTTTGCGACCTATAAAATCTTTCACCGTGTACAAGTTTCAAATACTACTATAATAAATATGAATTTTACAAAATCCATTGTTGAATTGAATGACATATTCATAGATTATAGTATTGGAAAATTAGTGTTGCGAGCCAATAAATGTAATGTGCAAAAATTCTATTTTTAATATCATATGAATATGATGTGTCACTTGTTAAGAACAGAATCTAAATTCTATACGTAAGATAATTTTTCATTTAATGGTACACATGATCCAAACCATCATTCTTAATTGGGCGACCCATATTTTATCTTTGCGACCTATAAAATCTTTCACCGTGTACAAGTTTCAAATACTACTATAATAAATATGAATTTTACAAAATCCATTGTTGAATTGAATGACATATTCATAGATTATAGTATTGGAAAATTAGTGTTGCGAGCCAATAAATGTAATGTGCAAAAATTCTATTTTTAATATCATATGAATATGATGTGTCACTTGTTAAGAACAGAATCTAAATTCTATACGTAAGATAATTTTTCATTTAATGGTACACATGATCCAAACCATCATTCTTAATTGGGCGACCCATATTTTATCTTTGCAACCTATAAAATCTTTCACCGTGTACAAGTTTCAAATACTACTATGATAAATATGAATTTTACAAAATCCATTGTTGAATTGAAAATTTATATTATATAGGTAATCCATAAATTTTTTAAAAATCATTTGATATGTTATTGAGACACATCAAGCTTAACGGTTTATGAATTTTTTTTTAATACCGTTAATCTCGACGAGTCTCAATAACATATGAAATGATTTTCAAAAAATTTTAAAAATTTTATGGATGATCTATACGATATAAACTTTCAATACAACAGTAGATTTTGAAAAATTCATATTCGTTATAAAAATATTGAACAATTGTACACGATAAAAGTCTTTCATATTAGACAAAGCCTAAAGAGACCCAACACACAAAGTCAAAACTTAGTCATTTTTCAATAATTGCGTGACTATAGGCATTTAATTTACTAGTCACAATTTTGCTAATTTAATCTAGAGAAATGTTATTTAAACATCAAAAAAGGGGACATCTCTGCAACATCAAGGGGAGTCACGTGTATATAACTGGGGAGTTCTTCAACACATTTGGTTAATCCTCATTAACCAAATGTGTTGAAGAACTCCCCGGTTATATACACGTGACTCCCCTTGATGTTGTAGGCATAAAATCTTTCAAACTTGAACTTTTAACTTTGTTTTAACTTTATCATCCGCAAACAATCAAAATGTGTCTCATATACAATTTTTCGTAAACAAATAGTTGAGAAATTGGAGATCAAATTTGGTTAATATCAGTTAACCAAATGTGTTGAAGAACTCCCCAATTATATACATGTAACTCCCCTTGATGTTGTTGAGATGTCTCATTTTGATATTTAAATAACACTCCTCTTTAATCTATTAATATATTTGACGATTTATACTTTGGTCTTCTTTTCTTTTTTGTCATGAACTTTGATTTTAATTAAGGGTTTAAATGTTTTTATTTTTTTTAAATAATTCATTATTTTTTGTCTTTATAAAAAATATCATGTTTTGGTCCCTAGAAAATTTTTATGCATGCCATTTTAATCCTATAATTTTTTAAATTTTAAAAATTATTTAACTATCCTTAAAATTTTCAATTTTTTGAATAATTTTTTATGTTTTAAATATTATAAAAATTTTCTTTATAAATCTTTAGAAT
This sequence comes from Trifolium subterraneum, assembly GCA_951799995.1. Classification (NCBI taxonomy): domain Eukaryota; kingdom Viridiplantae; phylum Streptophyta; class Magnoliopsida; order Fabales; family Fabaceae; genus Trifolium; species Trifolium subterraneum. The sequence goes on from OX637467.1 coordinate 33,793,924, forward strand.
TTTTAAAATCAGAAGAAGTAAATAAAAAAATTTTAAATTTCAAAAGATAAAAGTAACAAAAATCTTGACTTAGAATTCAATTTTTTAGTTCATTTTTTTACGAGGAACTTTTTATAATGATCTAGAAAATAATCATTCAAAAGTATATATTTGGTTTAACAACATAGACTAAAACTACATGTATAATAATAATTTTGTAAGAACCAAAACATGTTAATTTTTTATATAGAGTCCAAAAATAAATTTTGATAATTTTATAAGAAATCAACCACATACTTAACCCTTAATTAAAATTGTCTATAATTGCAAATCTAACTCGCCAATTGCAATTTAAACTAGGTTCGAAGCTCATTTTACTCGTAAAGTGTGAGTAACTATAAGACTAATTAACAAAAACAATGGTTCATATATATATAAAAAAGTACTAGAGAAAAGTTAATCAAAGGAATGGCAAGAATTCAAACCTGGAAGAAACCCCATTCCTTACAAGCATGATCTAACTTTTCTAGCTCAATTGCATCTTCAGATAACAATTTACCAAGGTCAATAACTGGTACTTGTGGTAATGAGGCTGTGTTGAGCACAACAGTAGGGTCTTGATTTGTTTGAAGAAATTGATGTGGAATTTCAGTGATTGTTTCCTTTGCAAGCTCATGGACTGATGGCACCAATCTAGAGGTTCCAAATCTTGACATTTCGATTATATATTGGACTCAACTTGGGCTATGTAACCTACACATAAAAACAACATTAGTTTAAGTGATTTAACATCATTTTCCTCACAAAATAATTATTATGTTTTCTTTAAATGGTAGAAAATCATTTTCTAAAACCTAGAAAAATAATTGATCGTTAGTTGGTTCAGTGGTGATTGACATTGAACTTGGTAGAGAGGACCACGGTTCGATCCCCGCAACTGCGATTAGAAGGGAGCTGAAATCACTTGATGTTAGAACTTACCCCCGAAACTGATTAAACTGGTGGCGGTGAAAAAAAAAAACACTAGAAAAATAGTTGGTGGATCATATTCATTTTATCCATTTAAGAATAAACCATAGAAGGACTATATCTAAGATTGGCAGATCATAGTTGTTTGTAAATAAATCTTACCTTAGTTGCTTCTAAAGCTTAAGATAATTTGCTCACTTCAAAAATGATGATTTGAGATAGAGCTATATAAGATAAGATTGGGGTTTGAATTGTTCAAATGGTTAATGTTATATTTTATTTTTGTATAAATTCAAATGTTGAATATTGAACAATGAAAAAATGAGCAGATTGCTGATCCAAGTAGAAGAAAATAAAACGTATCATCAACTATATGTTCAATGGACAAGTGTTGCTTCACCATCAAATTGAATTAAATAAGATTGAGGAATGAATATTTCAACTGAATAATAATTTTTTATGTTTTTTATAAATTTAAATGTTGAATATTGAACAATCAACATGGAAAAATCTGAAGATTATCGGTCAAAATAGATGAAAACAAAAATATTCCCAACTTTAATATTAGTAAAACTTTGCAAAGAAAAGAAGTAAGTTGTATGCAAAAGAGGAAATGTCACTCCACCACGCAATTAACAATTGTTTAAAGACCAGGACACATTTAGCAAATCAAACAACTTATACAAATAAATAATTTTTTATATATTATTATAAGTTTTTCAAGATAGTTTATAAAATAAGGAAAAACTAATTTTAATAGTTTTTTAAAAATCTATTATTTTTTAAAAAATTAAGAAATCTAAGTGTAGGAGTTTCACATTTAAAAAAAAAAATTATGACAGTAAACAAATAAAAAGTAACTTTCGAATTTTTTAAAAATCTCAAAAAAATAATTTCTAGATTTTTTTCAAAACAAAATCTTTTTTTTTTTTTTGACTAAAACAAAATCTCTTTTTTAAAAGGTTAAATATGTTAGGAAAAAAAACCATAATTATTTTGTCAATTAAGTTAGTGGCCAGAAATTTCATTAATCAAATTTTTTTTGACTAATCTTATCCATCTTATTTAGTGAATGAGTTTCGATGCTATCCTCTTTAAAAATAAAATCAAAATAAAGATATAAGTATAAAATAGTTGATTGCTAGATGAAAATATTTAATTAAAAAAAAAAAAAACTAATTGTGTTATGTTAGCTTTGTTGGTTGTTGCGGATACTTCATTGGTTATTACTTCAACGCCTCCAAAAACTTTGAAAAAATCACTCTTCGAAAATGCTAATGGTGTATTTTCACTAGGAAGTAGTTTCTCCTGGTGTTTTTTTTTTCCTTCATGTAACCAAAAAAATCTTGTTGGTTTATTACAAATGCAAAAGACGGATTAGACAAACAAAAGTTTAACAATGACGAATAATTCTTTTTCAATCTTGAATGAGAATTTTCTATTAAACTCTCTCCTCCTTCTCTTCTTCTAACTCTAGTCGTCACTATTTTTTCTCTTCTTCTTGATCAACGGGAGAGGGGTGATTTAGGGTCAAATTAGGCCTAAAATCACGCCTCCAAATCGTTTTTCTTTCTATTTTGATTAAATAAGTGGATTTTTCACATATATTTAGTATTTTTTTCCGTTTGTTTTTGTGATTTCATCACGTTGTTTGTTTTGATTTTCCCGTCTTAGTTATTGTTGTCCTGTCTCAGTGCGGAGTATTGTTGTCTTGTCTTTGTGCGGTGTTCATTTGTTTCAGGTTGAAGGATTAAGTTTGATACAGTGCAGATCCAATCAATGATTTTTGTGTCTTCAACGCTACAGATCCGGAGGCATGAATATTCCGGTGACTTTAATATAGTCAAATATATAGGCTTTTGCAATATGCCGTTTTATGCTATCAACACGGATGTTGTGAGTTTATTTGCAGATTCATCCTTTGTGTTTTTAGCGACTTTGAATTTGTATTGCATCGATGTACTATTCTCAATTTGAATGAATGAATATCTTTTATTTAGTCAAAAAAAAAACTAACTACATCAGCATCGATTAATCTAAGTTGTTTATCAATTATCAAATTAATTAAAATCTAGATTAATTTCACAAAAAAGCTAACCAATAATGTAATCCAACAAGAAATTTTGAGTACATAAAAATGACAACCACAACCAAACAATCCAATCAAAAGTTGGTGACTAGGATTTCACTTTTAAGGTGAAATAGTGAGAGTATCAGAATTCGAACTCTGGTCCCTGCATTTTACTTGTAATGTTCATACCAATTGAGCTAAATTCACGAGACACAGTCTAAACAACTTTAATCCAACAAAGAATAAATCTATCAATTTATTTGTATAGAAAATATACAAAAGAGTTAGAGGGAAAGGGCTGCACCTTGTTCTACTATCAAAGAAAGAGTCTTTACAATATACATAAGAGTTACAAGAAATTAACTTAAGTTTAAGAACAATGAACTCTAATTTCTACCATTATGTCATTCTCTCAACTCACAAGATGATCACTCAATAATACAAGAGTTACGAGAAATTAACTTAAGTTTACGAAGAGCAAACTCTAATTCCATTTTGTCATTCTCTCAACTCACAAGATGATCACTCAATAAACAAGAGTAAAAACTTGAAATCTCCCTACCCATGTTGTTTAGAAAGTGTTTTCTTACTATAGTTTCTCACTTGAAAGCTGATCTCGGTTTCCCTAAAAGTTTTCCTATTACGGTGATATTGGAAAAGAAATAAAATCTAGAATTTATTAGAAGAAAAAAAAACTTGTGCATGATTCGAATCATACTCATTAAAAAAATTCTCTAATTCGAATTACCTATACTAGTAACACATGATACCCAAAAATACAAGACATGATTTGAAACTCAACAGACCCAATTCAAATAACAATATAGATGCTTTAATTTTTCCATGTTAAACATTGCTATCATCTTGACTTTCACACTAATTAGCCTCATGATATTATTTGGTATCAAACACAATCCCCAAACATTAAATGTGAAAGGTGAAAGCGGTGTATTCAACTGAAGGGCTAGAATATTTACTATTAAACACAATTTTTAAGCATCAAACTTGAAATGTGGAGATTCTCTAATCAACCGAGTGACAAAAATAACTTGTATAGAACATATCCTTCAAGCGTCAAACCTAAAAGATTCAAGCGAGTGACTAGAATATTTGATAGTGAAAAATCTCTATTCTCTTTATTTCTTTATATTTGTTGCTTCCAATTATGTGATTTTAAATTAATTTCACAACAGTTAATTCTTTAACATTTAAAAGAAAATAATAAATGGATATTTTGCAATTTAATTTATTCTCCTGCTATACTATAGGTTTAATGGATTGTTTTAATCACCTCAAAATAAAATAAGCTTAATGAATTGTTCCTAGACGGCAAATTTTCAAAAAATTCCAATAATTGAGGCCAAATTATGTTGACCAATTTTATTTTTTTCAACAAAGTTATCTTTTTTTATTGTAAAAAAAAAAAGTTATATTTTTTGTAAAAATAGTATGGTAATTTGATTGGAAATCTACAAGCGATTTGTTTATTTGGTTTTCACTACCGGTTTAATCTGGTTCGGGGGTCAGTTCTGACATCAAGTGGTTCCAACCCCCTCCCGATCGCAGTTGCGGGGATCGAACTGTGGTCCTCCCTAATAAGTTCAACGTCAATCACTACCGAACCAACTGATTGGTTCCCAAGAGATTTGTTTTAAAAGTTACACTATAGTGAATTCTAGAGCGATTTAATTATTTTATTATCTCTCATTAAAACTCTAGACCAATTGAGATCAATAAGATTGCAAATATGGTATCACACTTATGTATGATTGAATGAAAAGAGTTGGGATCCCAACTCGAATGACAATTCAATATGAGCAACAAGGTTGGGTTTAGGTGTCACTCATCATATTTACATGCGACATGAAATTGAAGTTTGCTCTGGCAAATCAAAGTTTGAAACAAATTTATTGAATATTCTATTTAACTTCAAAAGAAATAGGTTTGGCTGCAACGCAATCTCTAAGTAACAACACAATCTCTAACACACACTTTCTTTAATTTATTAATTAAAATTCATTTGCGTCTCACTAGATCACATGTATTCATATAAATTTAGTGGAACTACTATAAATTTTAACCGATAAAATAGAATACTCCCTCGGTAATACTATATAAGCAAAAATCACCTTTTTAGGTACATTGTATAATCAATGTATTTAGTTTATATTATAGACCAAATACATTAATTTTACAATGAATCTAGAAAGGTGATTTTTGCTTATATAGTGTTACGGAGGGAGTATTAAGAAGTGTGTATTAAAGAGTTTGTTGAAACATTATTCATTACTAATTAAACAAAGTAAGTTAAAATTGGCATTATTCATGACTATAGTTGCTATGGTCTTGTTTTAATGTTCCAACACATTAAAGTCCAATGCATGACTAATATCACTTATTTTGAATCCTCATGACATCAATGTATGATTTCCCTTCAAGCTGACGTGAGAAATATCCTTTAAAGTAATCTTCACAAGTCATGTTATTGAACATTGCAGAGCTTTTTCTAATAAGGCTTGGTGCTGGACCAATAATTTTATCCATTCTAGGACTGTGAAATGTGGCAATAGAAATCCTCTCTTTCTCAGAATTAATTGTTGCTCGATGTTCAATACTTCGATAAATACCATTGGTCATTATCTGCAAACAATTTAAGATATATTTGCTAAATCAAAATATTTACAATATATCTTCCCATTTTTTACTTTTTTTGTATTGTTGTAACTTATAATGTTAAGTTACTAAATGTAATATGCAAAAAAACTTTATGAACATGTTTGTTTTAGAGTTAGCTTTATATAGACTAAACAAAATTTTACATTGTCAACCAATTATATTTGTCAGAATATGATATCGTTTGACTTTTATTATAATCACTTTTAAAATAACAAAAATGATGTATGAGTTTAATGGAGATGAACTGATAGTGTAAAACAATTTGTCATGTCATATCAAGAAAGTAAGGTGATATGGCTGAAAATATGGTTGTTATTGGATGATAGTGTAATATTATTTTACACTGTCGGTGTATATTCCTTTTTCTGGTGACGGTATAAAACATTTTTACACTGATAGAAGATATGTACACTATAATCTTGGTTTGAATTAGTTACCTCTAGGATGTCTCCAATGTTGATGATAAAAGCATTTGGGAGAGGCTTAATAGGAACCCACATTCCATCCTTTCTGATTTGAAGGCCTTCAATTTCATTGACTTGGAGAAGGATTGTAAGACAACCAGCATCAGAATGAGGATTGAGTCCAATAACTTGTTCTGGATATGGACATGGAGGATAGTAATTCATCCTCATTGCTTGAGTTCCATCTTCAACAAACTCTAGCAATTCATTTGCTTGGATATTTAATGCTTTTGCCATAAGCTCAAAGAGTGTCACACTTAGTTTTTTCAGTTCTGAAGAATACTTCTCTATATTTTCTCTGTAATTGAAAAAAAAAAATTGTTGAAATTTAATTTCCTAAGAAAAACTATTCATTATAAATAGAAGGAAGATGAAAAGAACCTGAATGGTTGGGGAATATTAGGGAATAAGTGTGGATTTCTTATGTATGTTGGAAGTGTGATTAGGTAGAATAAATCAGCCCATTCAAGTTTGTGTTCCTCTGATACAACAAACATCTGACCAAAACCTTCCATATCTCCTGCTTTCTGTGCAAATACTTTCTTCTCTTCTGCTGGTAGATTGAAGAAATCTTCAACAAGTTTCTTTAAATTTTCCACCAATGAAGAATCGACTCCATGATTGATCAACTGGAAATTAATTTCACATGTACCATTGAGATTGTTACTCATGCAATACAAGTCATTGGAAACTCACGCACAAAATAGAGGGATCAAGGTTCTAGAACCCTGATCATGACGTCAGACCTAGTAATTTCTATGTAGCTAGTTAAGATTTAAATATGTTTTTAGTTTCGCAATTTATGCTAACATTCAACTTAGTGCTTTGGACTAGATGGGTTTTATTTGTCCTATGAAGATGGTCAACAAAAATTAGACCGGTGAACTACGGTAAATATTAGTACATTCTATCTACCGAACTCTTCGAGTCTCAGGCTTAGAGCATTGAGATTTTGGATTGGTCGAGATAATTTAACTCGATCGAGCAAGCAACAAATTGGCGTTAAAGAAGGGCCAAAAATCATGTCAAAAATATTATTAATGACAATACAAATCACTTCGGCTGCAATTAAAATTGATAGTTAAGTGCGCGAACCACATTCATTAAACTGGCCGGAGCCACTTGATGTCAGAAATGATAGTTAAGTGGACAAGATACTGGTTGTTACAAAAAAAACAGAGAAAGGGTGATTCATACCTGGAAAAAACCCCATTCTTTGCATGCATGATCAAGTTTCTCTAGTTCAGTTCCATCTTCCTCAGTCAACAACTTATTCAAATCAATGACAGGAACTTGTGGTAAAGAGATTATGCTAGAAACAACATGAGGTTCTTGGTTTTGTTGAATATATCTTTCTGGAACTTTGGTTATGGGTTTCTTTATTAGTTCCTGGACAGAAGGCACTGTCAAAGAGGCTCCAAGCTTCTTCACACTTTCTAAATCCATTGCTGTACAAAATAAGTATAGTTTGTATCAGCGTATGATATAATTAATGCATAATATGATATCATTCAAATGAAAAAGCTAAAAGTAAGTCTTACAAATATGAATAGATATATTTTTTGATGGAGAATAGGAATATAGATCTTTGCTGTTCAAAAAAACATAAATAATGAAATATGAATATAAATGACAACAAATATTAATGTAGTAAATAAATATTAATTAATGAATGTAAGCAAAAAAAGATCATAATAGCTTGGATGTAATTGGTGTTTTTAGACTTTAGTAGAGTAGAGTAGGATGTTCACTCTCGGAATTAGACTAAGTGTACCCGGTCCGAATACGATCGGTGTATCAGAACCTTTCGAGTAAAATGAGATGGTTTGGATATGATAGTATTATATTTTAATCCGACAACTTTGAATTTATCGACTGCTTGAGGTTAAAATTTGGTAAGTCCTATATTAATCTGACGATCAAGTCAATTTCATCTGTAAAATGTTAGTACAGAACAGTACAAGAAAGTACAATACAGAACAACACAGTACAAACGTTTAAGGTATTGAATAAATTTTGTGTTTGTACGATGTTTGATGGACAAAAAGTTATTTTGGTATTTTAGACAACTTGTGTAGAGGACAAAAAGTGGTCTCATGGTTCAGTGGGGGACAGAATTTCAGTTTTTGTCTAATCCATTGACCCCCAGTTTGTCCAATACTAGGAACAGTTTTAAAATCAAACACAGTACAACTGAAATTGTCTTGTCTTGTCCCTTATTTTTTAGCAGATCAAACGCACGAACTTACTAACTGCATATCTGCATTCTTTTTCCACTTCATTTAAACCCGATCCTTAAGGGATTGAGAATTGGGAAAAAAATAAATTGAAACTAATATATAAACAAATAAGAGAGGCTAATTTGTTTGATACTAATTGAAATCATAAACAAAAAGATGGTTTAATATATCTTACCTAATTGATGCTATAGCTTAAGATATTTGCAGCTTCAATATTATGATGATTTGAGATAGTTACTATATAAAGGTTAATTGGGCATTGAATGTTCAACTGATTAATATTTTACAGTTTTTTTTATATACATTTTCAAATGTTGAATATTGAACAATGAAAAGATAAGGAGAATTTTCATCACAGTACGTAGAATATAACAAAACATTTCCTCAATTATGTTCAAGTAGAAGTGTCACTCCGCCGTAGAAAATAATTAAATAAGACTGTAGATTGAATTTTATTTTATTTTTTGACTAAAAGACTGTGTATTGAATTGTTCAAGCTGATTAGTATTTTTGTTTCTATTTTTTTATATATTTAATTGCTGAATATTGAACTATGAACGTGAAAGAAAAAAAAAGGAGATTATTCAAAGTAGATGAAAATCAATTGTTTGCCAACTTTTCTTTAATTTGTAGGAGCTTTGTCACAAAAAAGAAAGTCCTACGTACGTACATGTGGAATTGTCACTCCAACGTCCAATAATTCTACTTCTACTTCTGATCTATTTGTTGAAACAAACAAACTTAATCCATTTCATTAGCTATTAAATGATCAATTAATACATAAAGGAATAATCTCAAATCCATAAGGGTAGCCTCTTCCATAGCATGTAATTAGTGTACATTCTTCGCCTTTCACTAAGGAATAAACAAGTTGTTGTCATTGAGTCAAGTCAGCCACAAATTGCATATTGGTATTGCGAAAATAAAGACCCATAGAAATAGTATTGGACTCAACTACAAACGCATCATCAACATTACATTTTAAATTCGACACCTGGTTTTTCCCACCGAACCGGCCTAGGATCCTTAACAAGAACAATATTATGATGTTGGTGGACGGTAAACCACTCATTCCAGACAGCGAACGCCATTCTTCCCTAATTATTATTATAATATTATGGGTTAAATATGTTTTTAGTCCCTACATTTTGCGAAATTGTTAAGAATGGTCCCTACATTTTAAAAATGGTATTAACAATTGTTATATATATATATATATATATAAGAAATATAGATACATGATCGGAACGTTTGTGATGGTGGTTGTGGTGGTGGATCGGTCAGAATGAGATTTTTGTTGCTAATTTTTGTAATAAAGTTATTAAAACTTAAAAGGGAGTTGTTTTGCTCAGCCTTATAAACCTTGCAATTTGTTTCTATGAACTTTGATTGAGATTGAATGGAGTTTACAGGCAGGATGACCGTGGCTACAAGGAGGGTGATGATGGTGTTTTACTGTTTACAAGGAGCTCACAGATTTATTTTTTTGATTAATTATTTTGTATTTTTTTATTTTTTACTTTTTTTAAAAAAAACTTAATATTAAATATTATTTATTTTGTAAAATTCACCTTAAGAGAAAAATGATGAATCTAATTTCAAAAATTGATAAAATAGGGGGACCAAAATTGCTTATTTTAAAATAGGAGGACCAAAATCCATAATTTGTTAAAGTAGAGGGATCAAAATTATTTATTTAAAAATAGGGGGACCAAAATCAAAAATTTATTAAAACAAAGGGACTGAAATTGCAATTAAGCCTTTAATAAATGTGATATGTCATGCTTCTAAAACATATTACGTGATGTGTCAATATATTAATAGATGCATGTGTAAAATAATTTTACACTGACAATGTATATAAATTAAATTTTAAATATAAAAAAGTGAATTTTACTTATATTTTATGAGTTTAATTGTTGTACACTGTCAGTGTAAAGCTTTTTTACACATATATTCAATGATATTGTGTTTTTAAACACAATACATGATGTGTTGGTATATTATTTGACGTATGTGTAATATAATTTTACACTAACATTTCTAAAAAAATAATTTGTAGTGTCACCCACTATCCTTGTTTTCATAGTTGAATGTCCCACCGACTTTTTTTTTTTAATCGGCAAATATATTATTAATAACACTCCACCATTAGTATAAGACATAATAATGAAGATGAATAATACAAAAACTACCGCAGGAAAGTGCAGTAGCACAACAACACCAAAAAATATCACCATTACATACACACCAACACCTAAAAAGACCCAATCACATACTAACCCTATAAAAGGACACTCCTCAGCCTCTAAACCACCAAGGAATACATCAACTCGACCTATAAAGATGCTCCTACACTCTAACTCCTGATCTCGAATCAAAATTAATCGGCCCACCGGAATCTAAGCAGCTTCGCGAGCCAAAATTGATGGGTCAACGGTAGCAAGTAAACCAAGAAGACAAGTCTCAGCTCGTAGTCCGCCTCCAAAATAATCAATACCGACGTGGAAAAGGCCAAATCAGATACAAAGAGATCTGCAAATCTCAACAGATTTAGGAACCAACAGGGACTCAGGGACGAATCCAACAAATCTCAACAGATTTGAAAGTGGTCAGAAAATCTTGTATCGTCGAAAGCCAATCGGGCGCAGCATCAACCACAACACTCCAACACCAAACCAACGCAGCCACCACCACCCCATCGAACACGCACATAAGCACACATACATACGGAAAAGAACACCAAAACCGAAAACTCCAAGACCCCCACCGACTATTTATTACTTTTGATTTATTTTAAATTATCCCTTAATAATTCAAGGTATATACCAAACAATCAACGAGAACAAATCATATATGCATGTGAAATAAATTTTTACTACAAGTTAATTTTGAATATATATCATATAAATTTACTTGTGTGGATTAAATACCCCAAAAATATCATGGGGTTTGGTATTCTGGACATTGACACTATTGCATACAACTTATCGAATGACACATTTAATAGTAATTTTTTATGGCACATTTTAAATGTGATAACTCATTTTTTTTTACATCATAATAATCCACAATTTAAGTATGAGTGGTGCTAAATCAAGGGGAAAAAAAAACTGTCCCTAACTTTTCATAAATGATTCTTATGGTTAAATATTCCACTTAATTGAAATTTATGGTTGGATGGGTGAATAACATACAAGGGGCCGATGTAATCACAACACTCGGTTTCAAATCATAGACATTAATAAGAGATTGGATAGCTCAAATTCGTACCATTATAAAATTGATAAAAACAATCTTAACTACCCTTTTTTTTATCAGACAGTCATGTTCTAAAGCTGTGTGAAAATTGTCTTTTTTTTTACAGCATTAAATCATATTCCGAATCGAATGATGGTATTTGTTTAGTAGCATCGTGATATTTTCGCGATACAGATTTTCACAACAACAAGTATTAAGTATGCATGTGGCTATATTATCCAAAGCTCCTACTTTATTGTAAATAAATTTATTTTATATTATTTAGCTTTTTTTAAATAAAAAAGAAAAGACTTATTTTATCTAGCACAACAGTAATTTATAGTACATGCTTTATATTTGGTGATCCATAACCATAATAAATATGATAAATATCCCTCTCCTATATTCAAATATCCATCCCAACAGAAAATCGGTGTCAAAAAATGGTTGGTAATTCTTTTGTCCTTGCCCCTTCCGTACAAGAGTTGGCAAAGAAAGGCATTACAAAAGTTCCTGAACAATATCTTCAACTAAATCAAGACCCTGTTCTTGTATCTAACACACCACAACTTCCAATTATTGACCTTCATAAATTGTTATGTGAAGATTCAATTGAGCTAGAAAAGTTAGACAAAGCTTGTAAGGAATGGGGTTTCTTCCAGGTTTGAGTCAATCACTTCTCTTTAATTTATTTTTGATTGGTAAGCAAAAGACTAATATTTTTTGAGGTATTTTTTTGCTAGTTAGTTTTAATGAAGACTATATATATATTTAAGATATCTAGTTATACGCAATTGTGCAACATTATTATTATTTTTTTAGTATATAAAAAAAAAAATCTTTCATTACCAAATCGGATCATGATTCCCGGTAGTGGAATATGTATTCAGGTATTTAGAACATTAGTAACTGTTCGATCAAAATCTTGTAACAGTTCAGATTTAAAATTAGAACTTTAAATTATAAATTAAAAAGTAAAATATATTTTATATAAATTGTTTGATCAAGATCAGATGACCACAAATATATATTTTGAATGCATAAAAATTTATGGGAGATCCATTTTCGACCAAACCTCCCTAATCATTTAACAAAGTTTTGAGATCTTTTTGGACCGGTATGCTTAAAGGAACCTTAGATGTAATTTGAGTTTATAGACTCATTTAGATTGTTTTTTCAATCAGATTTGGATATTTTTCTACAGTTTGTGTTCGACCTTCTCTAATTTTTCTAATCCAACAGTTGTTGATTCACAAAGGAAAAACAATAGTGCAGAAGAGAGTGAAAAAAATAAATAGATGGCAGAGATGAAGGAAAAAAAATATAAGAGAAAAGGCCAGAGAAGATGCAGATCCTTCCCAATCTTGGTTTTTATAGATTCTTTCTAGTCTTTCATATAAGATAAAATTATTTTTTAGATATATTATGTAATTATTCCCTCCGTTCCTTTTTATTTGTCATTTTAAAAAGAAAAAAATATTTCAAAAAATTTGTCGTTTTGATAATTTAAGGTTATATTTTGTCTATTAAACCTCCTTCCTAATATGTTTTTTATTGACTAAATTTTATATAATTTTTTTATTGTATCTATTTTTTTACTAAACTTCATATAATCTTGTTTTTGTTTTGTTCCTATTTTTGGTTTACATAATATATTAAATTCATTGGAAAGAAAAACTGTGTGAAAAAATAGAAATTTATTGATGGATTAAAAGTAGGGTATAATAGGATGATATGGTGCAAAAATACATTTTCTCAATTTGGTGTTATTATTCTAAAACGACAAATAAAAAAAACGGAGAGAATATATATTTGGCTTATAAGTAGGTCAAATAAATTAGTTATTCAATGTATCTAAAAAGTAAAGTTTTTTTTATATTAGAGACAAGAGGTAGTATTGATAAAAAAAGAATAGGACAAGAGGTAGTAACATCTTTATTGTTTTGAAAAAATGTACACAATTGTTCATAGTGGTTAAAATATATTTTTTAGGATAGATAGAAAAAAGCTCAATTCTTTGGTACACATTTTATTTAATTTAATGTGCACCAGTATATTTGCTGATGTGGACAATTGTGATAGATTTACAAATAGTAGTTATTAATTTTTCTATATTAAATATTATTTGTGAATCTATTAGAATTGTACCTCTCAACAATGTATTGGTACATATCTAAATAAGATGTTTACCGAAGTGTTCACCAAAATACACACATAAAATGTAGGACTAGGGTTCGAACTCCAGATCATGCCTATATTAAAATAAATTTCATAAAAGTAGTAATTGGATATATTTTATTAAAAATACGTATTTAACCTTCTTTGCTTGTAAAAAAAGTGATTAATCTAAATCAATTGCAGCTAATCAATCATGGAGTGGACCCTTTACTTGTAGAAAATGTGAAAATTGGTACTGAACAATTTTTCAACCTTCCAATGGAAAAGAAAAAGAAGTTTTGGCAAACAGAAAAAGAAATGCAGTGCTTTGGACAGGTGTATGTTGCATTAGAGGAAGAAAAGCTAAGATGTGCGAAACTCTAAGATTTTAGACAAATAGAGTATATGTTTCCTGCTCGAATTTAACATTATCATTTAAAATTTTTGATGCTAATAAATTTTGGCCACACAAAATAAAAATCCTAGATCCGCTCCTCCATGCGAGTTGATTTTAAATAATAGAGCACATAGTTTCTCTTTTTTAAATTAATAACTCCTAAAAAATATTTTTTTTAAATTATCCAAGTGTAATTGAAGTATTATATATAATCATATTTCATTAAATTATTTTAAAATATATTAACTATCTAATATTATTAATAATCAGGTATCTGCACAAGACGAACAGAGATCCGTAAAAAATGACTACAAAATAAAGGTGCCGTATATAAGCGGAACACCAATGAAAATACTAAAACAAACACCACCTAATAAAAGTCTACTTCTAATTACATTCTTTCATCTTCATCCACCAAATGGGATAATGATTCCAAACGGTCAATATAAAACGCATATACATATTTAGGACATTGGTAGTCGTTCGATCAAAACGATTTAGATTTAAGATCAGTTTTTTAAACTATAAACTAAAAAGTAAAAAAGAAAATCTATATCGTTTGATCAACATCAAACGGTCACAAATGTTCAAAATATATAAAAAGACTTAATTACACATTTGGTTTCATACGTTTATTTTAGATTTTAAGTTGATCTCCCATGTTTTAATTGTTTCAAAAGTTGGTCTCTTACGTTTTAAATGTTTCAAGTTGTTTCTCAAATTTCTAAAATTCGAATTAGTTAGTCAGATAAAGATGATTAAATTGGAACTAACTAATTTAAATCTTAGAAACTTAAGGCTCCGTTTGGATTGATGGAATATAACGGAATGAAGCGGAGCGAGATGGAATAAAATAATGTTCTATTGTTTGGATTTGCAATATAATAATGGAATGGAATTGAATGGATTCCATCAAATATTATTACTTACCTTCAATTTTGTTCTTCTCTTTATTAAAATATCCAAACAATGGAATAGAATATTTATTCCGCTCCGTTCCATACCACTTCCCTCTATTCCGCTCCGCTCTATTCCGTTACATTCCATCAATCCAAACAGAGCCTAAGAACCAACTTAAAACATTTAAAATATAAAGAACCAACTTATAGTTGAAATCTAAAACAAACCGTAAGGGATAAAGTTGTACAACTAATCCTTTCTAAAAGTGTTAATTTTTTTACGGGCGATCTATTTTCGACCAAACCTCTCTTTATACTTAACAAAGTTTTGAGATCTTTGTGGACCAGTATGCTTAATATGCATAAAGAAACTCGAGAGCCAGTGTAATATGAGTTTATAGACTCGTTTGGGTTGGCTTCCCAATATTATTTGAATCTTGCTAAAAAGTGTTTTTAGGATACTCTTTAACCACCTTAAATAGTAAATTTTTATAAAAATATTATGAAAATATTTGAAGTAAATGAATTTGTAATTGAAATTTTAACATTTTAAATAAATAATTTCTTTAAATGAAATATTTAAAGAGTGCTCCAAAAACGTTGACGTCAGCGATCATTCTTTTCTCAAACAAAAGACTTCGAACTCAATAATGCTAATTTAGTTCCACCTTGATCGTCCGTTTTAATTTGTATTGTAATAGGACACTATGGGAAGATTTTATCTTCCTACAAGGATCATGTTCATCCACTCAAGTGCGTTAGCATTTTCATATTTTGTATTCATGTGTTTCATGATCCTTAGTTTGAAGTTATGTTGCCAATTTTTTCGCATGCTAGCTAGGGATTCAGATCTATTGCGGTAATTTATAATAGAGTGTCTCATTATTTTGAATCACAACCATTAGTTTTAGATTGAGATTAAATTATCATCAATCGATCTCAATCATTGATTTAGATTAGACATGAGTGTGGATAACTTTCTTGAAATACATGAAAAAATTCAAACTAATCATTAGTGTTGTCCTCTTGAGTTGAATCATTACATAACATTATTCTTGTTTTGAAAAAATGCACACACGATTATTCGTTTTCAGAATGTATTATCTGTTTATAACTAAGCAATATTAAAATAAATTTTAAAAAATAGAAAATAATTTTACAAAATAAATTAAATTAGATATTTTAGTTGGGATATTTGTAAGACTTAATTGCAGTTTTGATTCCTGTATTTTTACTATTTTGCAAAATTGGTCTTCCTATATTTTAAAATTTGATAGTTTTAGTCCCTCCATTAAATATTTTGTCTAAATTATGGTGATACGATATTTTTTAAATTAAATTTATAAATGATTTTTCTTTAAGTTTTATCGATGTTGACATTTTACCAACATCAGATCATATACAATGTTGTTTAAAATATATAATTTCACCAATTTTTAAATAAAATATTTCACCGAAGGGATTAAAATTGACAAATTTTAAAACACGAGAAATTAAGTCTCTATTTGGGGCGATACATAAGCTAGCTTATTCTTTGTTTGGTAACAATCTTTTCATTATGACCTTATAGTTTATTTTACTAGCTTATTTTTCAGACGCTATTTCAAGTAGCTTATGAGCTTATCATTTTTTCTTCCAATTTTACCCCTTGAAAAAAATTAAATATTAATTAAACATGCTAAAAGAAATTTCATTTCATACTTATAAGTCAGTTCAGCCGCTAGTTTTACCAAACACAACAAATTCAATCAACTGGTTTATTCGCTATAAGCTTGTCCGTTATAAGCTAGCTTATTAACTTTTTTTTTAAGAAGCTAAATTAGTCCAACCACGTTGACACACGAGAGAATCAAACTTAAAACCTTAAGGATGAATACCCTTACAGGTCTCAAACCAATACCACCACTATTTTTTATTAAATAGAGCTTAAATCTGCAAAATGGTGAAAATATATATATATATAGAACAAAACTGTAATTATACCAATTTTTTATTTAAAGCGTATTTAACCTTCTTTGCTTTTTATAAGTGATTAATCTAAATCAATTGCAGCTAATCAATCATGGAGTGGATCCTTTACTTGTAGAAAATGTGAAAATTGGTACAGAACAATTTTTCAACCTTCCAATGGAAGAGAAAAAGAAGTTTTGGCAAACAACGGAAGATATGGAAGGGTTTGGTCAGGTGTATGTTGCATTAGAGGAAGAAAAGCTAAGATGGGGAGATATGTTCTTCATTAAAACTCTCCCAATCCACAGAAGGCATCCCCATCTAATTCCTCTTATCCCACAACCACTCAGGTTTTGTGCTTTTCACTTTAACATGTGGGTTTGGGTCAAACATTTAGGTCTTGTATAGGTTAACGGTTTGTAACATGAAGGAGTTGATCATGTGGGCAAATATTTAGGTTTTGTATAGGTTAATGGCTTTTTCTAATATGAAAGAGTTGATCAAGTGGTGTACCACTTGTCAATTATCCTATGACGAATACTAATTTTATAAAATTGATCGTTGGATTAAAAGTTTATATCCTATATATCATTCATACAAATTATTAAAAAAATTGAAAATTATTTAATGTGTTATTGATATCCACCAAGATTAACGGTTTTCAATAAAAATTCATAACATATAATATGAGGCACAAATATATTTAAGATGAGACATGTTCTCGTATCGGACATGCACTGGTGTCTGACACTACACGATCCTGACACATATGATTACATTGAATTATGTTATTTTCTTAAGTTATTATAGATATCAATCTATCAGTGTTTGTGTATGCTCCCGTATTGGACATGCGCTGATGTTCAAGACTGACATGACTAAAACACATATGATTACATTGAACCATGTCATTTTCTTAATTAAATTATGAACAATATTGACATCGGTGTATAATTTTTGAACAATATCGACATGTCAGCATCTTATTCGGTATATGTGACTGTCATCGGTGTATAATTTTTGTTTGGAACATTGCAGGGATAATCTAGAGAATTACTATCTAGAACTGAAAAAACTGTGTGACAAGATCATTGAATATATGTCAAAAGCATTAAAGATCAACACAAATGAATTGCTAGAATTATTTGAGGAGGGACGTCAAGCAGTAAAGATGAGCTACTACCCTCCATGTCCACAGCCAGAGAAAGTGATTGGACTTAATCCACATTCTGATGGTAGTGCCGTTACAATACTTCTCCAAGTCAATGATATTCAAGGACTTCAAATAAAATTAGATGGAATGTGGATTCCTATCAATCCTCTCTCTAATGCTTTTGTTATCAATGTTGGAGATGCTTTGGAGGTAATTAACTATCACACAATTCACAACTCTTTTATCATTTGGATTTAAATTTAAAATGTTTCAACAAAATAATTAAAAATTGATGGACCCTCTTAATATTTGTACACATATTAAGTGCAGTCAGCTATTGATGCAATCAGGTATGGTCAGTACCTCTCATTTAAGATCGGACAGCTTATATAAATCGTCTAATCTTAAACAAAAAAAAAAAAAAAATTATATTAGATAATTTTCAAAAACAAGCTGACAAAAAAAATTATAAAAATTGTCATAAGTTGATTTCAGAAGTTCTTTCGATCAGTCCCACAAAATATATACTTATAAATAAACTTAAATAATTCAATCCAAACATACTAGTAACATTTAAAATGTGGTGTGGCAGATAATGACCAATGGCATTTACGGAAGCATTGAACATAGAGTAATGGTTAATTCAGAGAAAGAGAGAATATCTATTGCTACATTTCACAATCCTGATACGGGAGGAAACGTAGGTCCAATACCCAGCCTTGTTACTGCTGAAAGACCTGCATTATTCAAAACAATTACTGTTGAAAATTTTGTCAGTGGATATCTTTCAAGCAAGATAAAAGGGAAATCATACTTGGATGTTGTAAGGATCCAATAGGAGATTCGTGAATAATTTTAGTTCACGGCTTTAACAATCCTTTTATATCTTTTATGTGTGTGTATTGTGCGTGTCTATGTGTGTTTGTGTGTGAGAGAGATAGAGAGAGAGAAATAAGAGCTCTTAAGAAATGTCAAAATTGATAGGTCGGATGCTATAATGGGTTCAAACTTTGGTCTCTCCATTTTGTACCTGAATTTTCAATGACTTGTCATTTCATATACCTATTGCAAATAAATATGGTTATCGAAAAATTGTTTTCGTCTCTTTTTTTAGTAGGTTAATTGTTATGTTCTTTTTTTTTACACTTGTTAGGACCATTGAATCCTGAACTTTCAACTTATTTAACCCTTAGTTCAATTAGTTAATTTTTATCTCTTTTAATCTCTCCAAAATATCAATTCTCTGTTTTAGTCGCTAACTATCATCTTAAGGCAAAAATAAATTTCACTTTTAATATACACAAAAACATAGTGACATGATAGATCGTAAATTTACTCAAAAAAAATTATAGATCGTAAATTTGTAATATAGAACCATAGGCATTGTTTATTTATAATTTCTACTAGGAAAAACACAAGCCCCGCATTAAAAGAAATAAAATAAAATGAGTGTGACACTCTCACCTTACAAATTAACGTCTAATGGATCACCAAATAGTATTCATTTTTGGACCACTCAAAAGTCACACATTAGATGTGAGGAGATGTGTTAACGGTCTCTTACTAGATTAAATATGACATCAAAATGTATTTATTAGTGGGGATAATTTTCGCATTACAAGCCGATTGATGTGTAAGATTGAGTTATGTTTTAAGACTTCCTAACTATAAGTAACTAGTTGATCAAACAATTTTTTCTATGTACCATGTAAGAATTGAATTAGGGTGATTTTGATTGAGAGGGCGATGAGCTCTGGTGAAATTAGGGCGATTTTGGCACTGTTCATCACGTTTCCTTCTCAAGCTACCTAACTGTTCGCCACCTTCATCTGTTTCGATCCAGCATGTCCTCCACCACCGAGAATGTCCTTATACCTTGGTCCTTCTTAATCGATCCCTATGAGAATCCATCGCCGTTTTCAGTTAGTCCTCCCATGAAGAATTATTTCGCTGATGTTGTCAGTAATGTCAGTAATGTTTACGACATTCCATCGTCGCAGATGCCGCAACCGGTGATCAAGGGAGATATTGTTTATATTTCCATACCAGAGGAAGAATACCAATCTGGAGTTGGTGGATGCAAACAATGTCTACATGGTCGAATCATTTGGCCAAAGGGTGCTAAACCTGTGAAGGTTGGAGACTTGAAGACCAAGCTCTCTCCTTAGTGGATGTCCTTAGGCAGATGGGGAATCACCTCTCAAGGTAAGGGTTACTATGTATTATGTTTCTCTTCTATTGAAGATGTTCAAAATATTAGGTCTGTCAGTTCGTGGAATTTAAACCATGGTGTACTCAAGTTGTTCACATGGTCCAGAGATTTCAACCCCAACTACCAACAAATCTCCTATGCTCAAGTTTGGGTTTGTATCTTTGGCCTCTCACAAGAATATTGGCGCCCTAAGATCCTGTTTTCCATTGCTAGTAGTTCAGGAACGCCAATTTGTATTGACCAACTTACTAGCAAACCAAAGTTTGATCGAGAATTTGGAAACTTTGTGTGTGTGTGTTAGTTGATATGGACTTGAAAAAAGAACCTTTATATCGGGTTTTGGTTGAAAAGAATTGGGTTTGCGTTCTTTGTTGATTTTGAATTTGAGAACAAACCTGAATTTTGCCACTACTGTTGTTACATTGGTCACAGCCAAGACCATTGCAAGAGACTCAATGGTGATAAAAACAAAACAAGATTTAGAGCAAGTCGCTAAGCAAGCCCCTCCACAAGGTCATGAAAAGGACTTTCACATTGTTAAGGACAAGAGAAAAGCTACTTCAAGTGATCAGCCAAACCCTGCATCATCAGAATTTGATCCTATGCTTGAGTTCATTTTGAGGAACAAAGAAATTAGTAATCAAGTTTTGCATGACAACCTTACAATGTTGTGGACAATGAAGTTGAGATGGTGGATGATACAAGCTCTGATGCTTCTGAGTTTGTGAACAACGCTCAGTTGGAAAATTTTGTCTATCAAGAACAAGCTTTGGTTGTTGCACCACATGATCCCGTGGCCTTACCTACTCATTCTGCTCAACCTGAACCTACTCTTAGCCAAGTTAATGCAGCTGATCTCTCAACCCCTGAAAGAATTGATCATGAAATGGAATTTTTAAAGAATTCTTGGGCCAATTTGACTGAGTTAGAAGAGGAGACTATTGGCTATAGCCCCACCCACACAGCTGTTGAAACCAACTCTCCTTTAAACACATCTGAGTCTACTGCAGCTGCTGAGGAGCCTTTCCGGTTAGTCACCAAAAAGAAGAAAAATTACAAATCACATAACAAAACCTATAGAACTAGATCTAAGGTTGATAGCTCTAGTGGTTTTAAATGAAGAGCCTCTATTGGAATGCAAGGGGTCTTGCCAACTCCCCTACAAGATTGGCTCTCAAAAGATTAATTAAAACTTATAATCCAAAGTTTTGTTTTATAGTTGAACCTTGGATGGATTTAGCTAAGTATCCTGTCAATTGGTTTAGTATATTAAATTTGAAGGTTTTTGCAGTTAATAACAGACAAAACTTGATACCTAATTTATGGTGCTTGTGTAATGTTAGTATTGACCCGACTACTCTTCATGTTGATGATCAACAAATTTCCTTTACTTACAACGATAATGGCAAAGATCTTGGTGCTTCAGTTATTTATGCAGCTACTGATTATATCAAGAGGAGGAAACTTAGGCATTCTTTGAGTGTGGTTCATAACAGTTACTCTATACCTTTGCATGAGAGATTTTAATGTTGTTATTGGTGCGCATGAACAAAGAGGTGCTCAAACCCTTGCAAAAACTCCCAAGGAAGATTTTATAACATGGGCTAACAGTAATGATTTTTTGCATCCTCCAACCAAAGGCAGTAGTTTCACTTGGACTAATGGCAGACAAGGTAGCAGATGTACTGAAAAAGACTTGATAGAGTTCTTTGTACACAAGTTTGGTTGGACATATGTTCTTCAATTTCCTGCTCTACTATTACTAAACATCGATCTGACCACTATCCTCTCCTATTTGATTATCAGATGCAACACATCAGGTATATCTCTAACTTCAAATTTTTAAAAATGTGGTCTTACCACAATGACTGTTCCAATTTTATTCAATCTATCTAGAACAAGCAAATTTTTGGCTCGCCTATGCAAACTTTAAGTCAAAAGCTTAAAATGATGAAAGGAGAGCTAAAAATTTGGAATATAAATGTTTTTGGTAATATTCACAATCAAGTTTCATTGATGGTGAAGAATCTTGATGATATTCAAGCAAAAATCAATTATGAGGGTTACACTGAGTCTCTTTCCCATCTAGAACAACTAGCAAAGCTTGAGCTTGAAAAAGTTTTAGATATGGAGGAGCTCTTTTGGCAGGAAAAGTCAAGAGTTAAATGGCATTCTGGGGGAGATAGAAATACAACCTTTTTTCATAAATCAGCTAAAATTAAGCAGGCCTACAAGAAGATTTCATCCATTAGGGTTGATGATGTGCTTCTTACTGAACCATCTCAAATTGCTTCTAATGTGGTGAATCACTTTCAAAATCTCTTTACTGGTAGCAACACAGTTCATGACAATGGTCTAACTGATGATGTGATCCCCAAATTGGTAAATGATAATGTTAACAATTTGCTTACTCTTCTGCCTTCCATAGTAGAAATTAAGAATGTTCGTGTTTGCTCATGGGTCTGATGGTTTTGGGGCATTCTTCTACCAAACTTACTGGGACATCATTAAAGAGGATGTTTGCAATGCAATTTTGGAATTTTTCACTTACAATTGGATTTTGCCTAGTTTTAATTCCAACACAGTTGTTTTAACTCATAAAGTCTCTGATGCTGATACTATTGGTCAATTCAGACCTATTGCCATGGCCAATTTCAAATTCAAAATAATCTCTAAGATTCTTGTTGAGATGCTTGCTCTCATTTTACCTGACTTAATTTCAAAGGATCAAAGAGGTTTTGTTAAGGGAATGCAGATCAAAGACTGCATTCTTTTATCATCTGAAGCCATAAATATGTTACATCACAAGTCCTATGGTGGCAATCTTGCTATCAAAATTGATATTGCTAAAGCTTTCGACACTATTGATTGGTCCTTTTTAATAAAGGTTTTGAAGGCTTTTTTGGCTTCAACTCCACCTTTTGTAATTGGATTTCCACCAATCTGCAGTTTGCTCGTCTTTCCATATCCATCAATGGCAAGAATGAAGGTTACTTTGAATGTGCTAGGGGGATCAGGCAAGGTGATCCTCTTTCACCTTTGCTTTTTTGTCTTGCTGAAGAAGTTTTAAGCAGAGGCCTCACTAAGCTAGTCAACGATGGTCATCTAAATCTCATGAAGGGTACTAGATCCAGCCACATCCCTTCGCACATCCTCTTTGATGATGATGTTATGCTTTTTTGCAAGGGAACTTCTTCAAACATCAATGTCCTCATTGACTTTTTTGCTAGGTATGCCCAAATCTCAGGTCAATTTGTTAACCCTCAGAAATCAACTATTTTTGCTGGTTCGATGTCTCAATCTAGAGTTAACAATATTGCTCACTCTCTTGGCTTTTCTATTGGATCGCTCCCCTTCGTCTATTTGGGTGTTCCGATTTTCAAAGGTAAGCCAAAGACCTGTCATTTTGCCCCTATTTTTGATAGAATCAAGCTCAAATTAGCCAAGTGGAAGGCATCTCTGCTCTCTTATGCTGGGAGGATCCAATTGATCAAAAGTGTAATCCAAAGCATATTAATTTATTCCATTACATTTATTCTTGGCCTGTCAGTTTAATCAAGGATTTGGAAAGACTTTTGAGAAAATTTCTTTGGAGTGGCGACGTGAATGCTAGGAAGTTGGTTACTGTGCCCTGGCATATTGTTTGTTCCACTATGGATGAAGGGGGTCTTGGTGTCAGATCTTTATCTTCCTTGAACCAAGCCTCTAATCTGAAGCTCATTTGGGACCTGATGAACTCCAATAGCCTTTGGACTAGCTTCTTGAGAAGTAGACTTGTTAGAAACAATGGATTTATCAAGCATCACATATACTCTTTTGTTTGGTCCAGTATTAAATCTCAAACTTATAATCTTTGGAATAATTCTTGTTGGATGATTAGCGGTAGAAGAATTAATTTTTGGCTTCATAATTGGACTGGAGCTCCTATAGTGGACTTGTTTAATGTTCCTCGTATAGCCTTCATAATCAATTAAACTATCCAGTTTCAAATTTTATCTTTGACCATGAGTGGAACCTTTTCGTGGATATACAAACTGCCTTTCCTTAGCTTTTATCTCACCTTCAACGGTTCACATCCCTTTTGAAGATAAACAAGACTTTCTTGTTTGGAACCACACTACTTCTGGTGATTTGACCATGAAAGACGCATATCTTTTTTCCTCTAATCCTGGTCCTATTGTTAGCTGGTCCAAATCCATATGGAACATTGTTATCCCTCCCTCTAAATCCTTCATGGTTTGGAGACTTTTTCATCAAAAAATGCCAACAGATGATGCTTTATCAGATAGAGGTATTTATCTAACCTCAATGTGTAGCCTTTGTAAAATGCAAAGTAAATCCTCTCTATACATTTATTTTTACAGAGTCCTTTTGCTTTGTCTATTTGGCATTGGCTGGCCTCCATTCTTAATCAATGGTTAGATTTGACCTCATACACATCCATTTTGAACATAACCAGTGTTGGCTGGAGCCCTCAGTGTAGAATCACAATAACTGATGCAGTTATTAACATTTTCAACAGTATTTGGCAAAGCAGGAATAACTTAAGGTTCAAAAACATTAAGCCAAACTTGACTTCTATCTTATCTCAAATTATTGCTTCGGCCTCTTTAACTGGTAACTGCTCTTCTTTGTCTTCCAACTCCTCTATTACTAATGTTAGTATCTTGATGTTTTTTAAAATCAACATTCATCATGCTAGGCCCCCTAAGATCATTGAGGTATTGTGGCAACCTCCTATGATTGGTTGGTATAAATGTAACACAAACGGAGCTTCATTAGGTAACCCTGGTGTGTTCTGGGATTTTTAGAAACCATAGAGGTGAGATGATTAGTTGCTTAGCCAAGCATTTGGGGTTGGCCAATGCTTTATTTGCGGAAGCCATGGGGGTCATTCTTGCTATCGAGCATGCATATGCTCAAAATTGGTCTCATCTTTGGATTGAAAGTGATTCTAAGCTGGTTTCCTTGGCCTTTAAGTCTCCGAATATCATTCCTTGGAAATTGAAGAACAGATGGTTGAACTGTATATACATGACTAGAAACATGTATTTCATTATATCTCACATTTATAGGAGGACAATCATTGTGCAGACAAACTTACCAATCATGGGTTATCTTTGCAAGGTTTCGCATGGTGGACATCTACTCCAGTTGAAATTAGGGAAGATCTAACTAGAAATAGGTTAGGTTTTCCTTATTTTAGATGTTGCTAGCTAGTTGTTTTTGTTTCAATTGTTGAGAGTTTTGGCTTGGTCCCCCTCTTTTGTATCTCGCTTTTCCTTTTTTCTATATTATTTGAAGCCTTTTAAAAAAAAAAATGTAAGCATTGAATTCAAAACTAAATAGTTAAAAGATTTAAATATTTATCTTTTATGCCAAAAAAAAAACTCTAAGTAACTAGTAGGACACATGTGTATGTTGAACAGTGTCTCGCATGTTGCAGTTCCTTATTAGTTAATAATTCGTAATTATGCAAAATTTAAAATAAAAAATTATCATGTAATATAAATAAGTAAAATGATCTGATGGTTAGAGTATTATAAATTAACTAGAACTTTCACCCGTCTAATTACCAGTAATATGAAAAAATAAGATATAAAATTTTTAACTCTAAAATGTATATAAAAATGTCGAGTACAATTAAATATTAGTTCGACAATAAATTTGGATAAATGTTCATACAACAGAAATTATGGTATATTACGGGTCCGTTTGACCCAGCTTTTTTAGGTTTCAGAAGCTATCTGAAAACTAAAAGTGAAAA
The DNA here is from genome assembly GCA_951799995.1 of Trifolium subterraneum. NCBI lineage: Eukaryota > Viridiplantae > Streptophyta > Magnoliopsida > Fabales > Fabaceae > Trifolium > Trifolium subterraneum. The sequence goes on from OX637467.1 coordinate 33,820,098, forward strand.
TCAGAGCTTTAAAAAAAAGAGCAAAAGTTGTTCGGTAATTGTTGTTTTTTTTAGCTTCAAAGTTATTTTTAAACTACAATTTGTTTGGTAAAATGTATTTAAAAAAAAACGATTTGTACAAAAAAATACAAATTTTAAAAAATATAATAACAACTAATAATATTTAAATGAAAAAATAATAAAAAGAGCTTTCAGCAGGAATCGAAGCGTGATCATTGCAAAAGAGCTCCTGATTTTTTTTTTCAAAAGTAGGTTTCGACTTCTTTTTCTAGAAGCTCATTTAATCTAATTTTGCACATTGAAAAAATCTACTTTTTACGGTTAAGAGCTTTTTTAAAAATGTGTTTGGTCCAACTTTTGTTTAAAAAGAGAATAAAAAGCTAAAAAATGTCAGGTCAAACGGTGCCTACGAAATACTTCTTTATAGACTACATTGTAAGTTTTATTCGTATTTTCACCGTCTTCGTCGATAATCAATATTTTTAATTAATCATTCTCTTTAAATAACTCTTGAAGTTGCAACATACAAATAACCATGTAAAAACATTGTCGACAAATTATATATCCCAACATGCTTAAGAGATTGTCTCTGACTCTTATTAATATAGTCATCGCAAAAGAAAAAATTAAAGGAATGTGGGTTCGATTCCCATGCTAGACAAATTTGTATTTTTTTAATATAACGGACCATATGAAAAAGAGAGGAAAAATGAGAGAAAAAAAAGGTTTAGGGTTAGCATTTTAGAGCAAGTTTATAATATAAGAGATATAATAATAATAATAATAATAATAATAATAATAATAATAATAATAATAATAATAATAATAATAATAATAATAATAATAATAATAATAGGAAGTTAATAATAATAAATATTTAATATGGTGAGTTAAAGGTTGTGGGTTCGATTCTTAGTGAGATGTTTTTTAACATTTTATTTGAATTAACAATAATAATAATAGTAGTAGTAGTAGGAAACTTTTTTTTTTTTGAAGCAAGGAGGAAGCTAATAATAATAATAATAGGAAGCTAATAATAATAAATATTTAACATGGTTAGTTAAAAGTTGTGGGTTCGATTCTTGGTGAGGTATTTTTTAACATTTTATTTGAATTAATGTTAGGGTAATATGAGAGGAAAAATAAGCAGGAAAAAAATTAGGGTTAAGAATAGCAAAACAGAACAAGCTTATAATATAAGAGATATTAAAAAATATTAATATTACAAAATTATTTAAATTTATAATGAAAAAAATAGAGATCAAAAAAATATAATAATCGAGAATAATAACTAAATGCATATATGTCCAACTCCAACATATCCAATCAATTGAAAATTTTCAATGTAGTACAAACTCCCTTTGACCTTCTTGTTTGTTCTGCATCATGTTCAAAAGATTTATTAAATATCTTATTAAAATAATAAAAATAATGCTAGTAAGTAGTAACACATACATTTCTTGATGCACTTATTTTATTAGTAAAAAATCATTTGGTATTCACATAATTCAGTGAGATTCACAAGGGTGGCTCTGAGGTGTAGGGTGTTGTAAGGTGTTGGAACTCTATTCCCCTCCCTCCCCCCAATTTTCAGAATATTTTTTTATCTAGAAAACCCACAAAAACATATTTCAAATTATCATGTTTTATTTTTTCTTAATAAATATTTCCTTATAATTTGGGACAAACTGAGTATGTTTCTAACACTTCTCTTGAAGATAAACTTAAATTGAAGGTCTATTCACCTTCTAATACTTGACACTAATACGTGTAATTACATTCAATCAATTTTATTCTTTTAACTATTTCCGGTATCGTAGTTAATTTTTGTGTGGGTGTTTCACAAAGCACGGTGACATAGAAAATGAGCAAATAAAAACAGTTTTTACCTTCTGCATTTGAGTACAAATTTCAATGACTTCAGCTAATGGTGCCCAATCACCAAAGTTCCTCTCTATAAACTGATAAGCAACACCATTTTTTCCACTCCCTATAATAAAAAGTCCACCTTTTATTTCACCTTCACCTTTGAAATTGTACTCAAAGTTCATGGATTTTGCACGCTTGAAATTGGAAAGTGCTTTTGGATTCAGCAAAAATCCAGATAAAAAATTCTCCTTGGGTAGTTTTCCACCACCAAGAGCTTTATAAAAGTCTCTGGTGCGATCAAGAAGTACAACACCACCCCAATATCTAGGCCAAAAATCTTTTACCTGTTTCACCATCATAATAAGTTAAGCCTTGAAGGCTTATTTGAGCTTATAACAATTTTCATAAGCATTTTTTAACTTGTTTTCATAAGTTCTTTGATATAGCTTATGAAAACAAATCGTAGCATATATTAAAATAAGTATCATTATTTTATCTTTTGCTATAAAAATAGTTTATGCGAGCTTATACATAAATGCTTATTATGATAAGCGTTTGTGTTGTCCTTTCGGGGACATCGGATAAAATTAGAACGATACATAGAATATTTGCATGGCCCCAAGAATGACACACACAAATCGGAAATGGACCCAAAAAAATTCTCAAAAGAAATGATAAGCGCTTATGTAATAAGTTGCAAATAAGTTATTTATCCAAACAAACCTTAGTTGAATTGAATGAAACAAAATACGGCTGAAGTGAAGATTTTTGGTTATTAATTACCTCTGATTCTATGTCCTCGTGAAGAACTGCAAATAGTTGAATACCAAGTGAATCAAATATGGGTTTTCTTGAATAAAGTTGGTGTGCCTCAGCTCTACACATAATGCACCTGTTTTCAAATTCAAGGGACATAAATGGAAGTATATAATAAATATTTACACATAACATATATAACAAATTTAAAATGTTTAAATATCTTATTCATATATGCAAGTATTACATATTTTTCTTCTAGTCCTTGTAATTTCTTATATTGTTTTTTGTTTCTAAATAATAGAAGAAATTTCATTTTGGTTTGTTTTGTTTTAGTTTCTGCAAAATATGGAGGTTAAGAGTTCGATCTACAACCTACAACAATAATAACAATTCTAACGTTTACCGTACAAAAAAATGTTTTACCCTGGTCTTCGGAGACAAAAGAAAACAGTCGGTTTATCTCGCCACAATTCCGAAGCCTTGAACGGCGGAGTTTTAATTTTCACCAATGGTTCCATACCAATCTTATACTCGGGAGTTAATTTCTGAACCGAAATATTCTCAATAGAACCATAAGAAGCAACTTGGTCACTAACTTGAGGTGGTTTCACACAACCACATGCTCTAGGCTCAGATGGTTCAGAAGCTACAATCCCTTTAAAAACATATCCATCTCTAATCTTCAAATCAATCAATATTGATTGCTCATCATTGCCTGCGGCAGCGGAGCCATAAATTATATTAAGCCTGGGCAAAAATTTTGTCTACCAAAAAATCTCAGTTTTTCCTTAAATTAATCCCTAAAAGTTTCAGTATATCTTAGTGTTGAATAAAAAATCTCAATTTTGCCATAAATTAACCCATAAAAATCTCAATTTTGCCCTAAAATGACCCCTAAAAATACCAAAAAGATTTGGCGAGAGCCTAGGCAACTTGCCCTTGAGTAGCTTCGCCCATGATTACCTGCATTATTACTTCTTATGTGTGATCTTGTACTACTATTACTAGAGGTATAATTTGATCCATTACTCTTTAGGATACTATCATCTCCATGCATTGTTATGCTTGATCTTCTTCTAAGAGGAAGTTTTTGTAATTTGAAAGAATCATCACATCTTGTTTTGTTAATGAAACGTGCAATGTGGCCTCTTTTCATTTCAAACATGGAAATAAGATCATTAGTGCTTAGTTTAAGAAGCTCTTTGAGAATTTTGCCACTTTCTTCCATTTTATCTGCATATTGCATCAATGTTCTATCATGTAGGTAACATCTGATTCCAAGTGCTTCCTGTGGCATTAGAGGGAAAATACTTTTAGAAACATATAGCTTTTTTGTAATTTATTTATTGGCTCAAAAGATGAGGATGGAACTTGTGATAGGATTTAGATTCCAAATAGTAAATGTGTGATGTATTTATTGATGTTTTTCAATCTCAAACTATGTGAAGATTATTTATAAATAATTTGGTGAAAGTATAATGTGAGTCGTTCAATCTCAAAAATATATGGTCGGGATCAATTAACGCGCATGTACCGCCAATTTTCTTAATATAAAGAAATACCAATATAGGTTCTCAAAAATTGTAATTGGTCAAACAATGAAATTTTAAAATGATCGAAAATAAAAAAAAGTCTTCCATCACACTAACATATGGCAATTCAAGACCAAATTGTTTCCTTCTTTATAATTTCATGGACTAAAATAATATTACATCGGTCTCTAAATATAGGAACCCGAGTGATAGAAGTTAGATTGTGAAGAAGATTATGATTGAATGATAAGATTATAGATGGTAAACTTAAAAAATGGTAATGATAATGATGACAAACCTTTTGCTTTTGTGTCATGTATAGTAAATCCATATCCTCTGAACCCATAACCTTCAGTGTTGGTACATCATCCCAACCTTCTTCCAACAATTTTTGGAGCAGTTCTTTCAAAACTCCATTACCTATGAATTCTTCCACTGAAAATGAAGCCATATTTTCTTTCTAGAATTGGTTGCTCTCAATGAGTGATAATCTATCTTGTCACATGAATTTGTAGACTAAGTTGTTGCTCAGGCAAAAGTACCATTCACCCTGTGTGTATATAAGACATCCTTCTTGGGTTATTTAAATTTATTTTTTTGATAGTTCTTAGGTAATTTAATTTAATAGTATGTCTTTGTTAACTATGGAGTAAACAATTATTTTTAGTTCCTAAATGTGGGAGACGTTATTATAGTTATTGAATATTTTTTTTTCAAAAAATAGTTATCGAATATATTGAAATTACGGGTACGTTCTCAACTATCGATTTAATTTTTTGGTAACGTTATGTACTAAATTTGGTTAACGCGAAAGACATGCTCGAAAACTAAATTAACTAACGAATAACATATTTAAGAATCAAAATGATAAACTAAAATAATCATTTACTCTTGCGAAAATTTGACATAACCCTTTTCTATTGGCTAACGTCTAACTAATTTATTTCTCAAGTTTCTTTTTTATCAGTTTCGAACCAAAGACCTTAAGGACAATGCATAAACCTTTAACCAAGAAATCACATCGTCCTATTGATAATTTATATAAATCACAAAAAGGGTAAATACTATATTTTTACTTACAATTTGATTTGATTAATATGCACCATTGTTTCAATAACAATTGTTTGATCACTAAAAATAATTCACATTTATCGCATCTAATAAAAAAGTCATATAAATGATCAAATATATCTACGAGTTGTAACCAAAATAAAAATATTTACGATTTGTAAAAATATATATATATATATATATATATATATATATATATATATATATATTGTTGCCCTGGTGCTCGATACTTACCTCGTAACCGAACTCCAAACTAATAAATCGTCTTTCCCTAGGAATCAGAGTTTAAAAAAAAAAAAAAGTTGGATGTTCCAGCATAGCAAGAACCATTTGACTTGTTGTGATGAACAGGCCAAATTTGGCAAGTGCAGTTGCTTAATACCTTAAAGTTGTTTTTATGTGCCGGCTAAAATTTGTTTTGGTACATGAAAATTGTCAATTGCACATGCATTTGTGTCACAACACATTGGTTTCTTCCCCTAAACTAAACCTAGCATCAGATTGTAACCCCTTGACATCACATGGTATAGAACAACTGCAAGACCTACTAAAATAAATCTCTGAAATCTTTTTTACTTCCCATTCATATTGAAGATAGATAGATTGACACTAGTTAAATGTCACAATGAAAAGAGTTTAATTAATTTCAAACTATTATTAAAACCAAATCATCTAACTTAATTATGTGTATAAGGTGTTAGAATGTTGCTAGTCACACCCCCAATAATCATAGTTACACCCGATGGACACAAGTTATTTAACATTGATTGAGGACTAAAATACTCCTATTACCATAACATATTTTTATTGACACAAACTTAACTTATTTCATAATTCACCTAAAATCAAAAATATGATTGCTAGCATAAATCAAAAATATGATTGCTAGCATAAAAAATATCACCCTACGTATGAACAACCATAATCATTTGTCGGCTAACAAACTAAACAAATTAACAAAATTTTAATACTAGAAATTAACATACTATTGATAGTGTAGTAATATTCAATTGTATATGCTCTCGGCCAAGAAGAGCAACTACCTATCGCAAGATACCTCAAGCAAGGTGTAGGTGGTAGCTTGGCCCAAGCAAACCGTACCAAACTTCAGTCTAATTTTTGCAGGGTCCGGGTAAGTGACCATTTTATTATTTCTACTATTTTTTTTTTTATGAATTTGAAAGTTATAGGTGAACTTCCTAGACACAGTTTTAATTCGGTATGAAAACTCGGTTCTCGTACCACCTATAAATTTTGAAATTTCAGATGAAAAATGGTGTTATTATACATCCAACAAAACTCAAGTGCAAGGCAACTGCTTTAAAATACATAAAATTCTACATTACATTTCCAGACCTTAAAGAATGACAGAATAACACATCCAGTAACAAAAATGTTCTAAACTAGTGACACTTTTATTGGGAAAGGCCCCATAAGATTACTTCCTTTATGGCATATCGTTACACGTGATGTTACTAGTTTCCTTCCAACACTGAGAAATCATATGTGAAGATTCAGGGTCTCTCCCTTTCCTATTGCCTTAGTATGCATCTTCACTCACTAATGCCAAAAATAATATTAAAAATTAATTTTATGCTAATTAAAGGATTAAAGGGGATAAGAAACCTAATCTGTTGTCCAAGGATCATTTTCGGCTATGACTTCAGATGGTTCAAAAACTTCAGTTACTGTACTCGCATTTTCCTTTGAATCAGCATCAGCTGGTGCATCTCCCTCCTCATCTGCTCTACCCCATCTTCCTCCCAAGGCCAACTCCATCATTCCATAGATTTTATTTCCCAACTCGGCAGGGCTCTCCGGCTGCATCATTAAGAAACTCAGTTAGCAAACTGTAGTTGATATGTTACATGAAGAAAAATAAAATATCTATTTTGTACTTACTGAAAATCCACTGGAAATTTGTGCTGTGTCGTATAAGAGTTCAACAGCTCTCTTTGCTTCGCTGCTGTCAGGGGCATTCTTGCAGGCAGCCTAAAAAACAAATAATTAAATAAAGTCAAAGTCACAAGCAAATCCATTTACTACAATATATATCTTGAGAGTTCAGCTTTCAATAGCGCTTTAGGCCTGGCGTTAAAAAAAAATAGCTTTAGCCCAATATGATGAGTCATTGGAATCAACTCCTTATAAATTAAGGAATCTCAAGCATTGAAAACAATAAATCATGAATGTAGTAAAATTACCTATTAACATGACTTACTTTACCCCTAAAGTGAGAGCTTACTTTAATGGTCAAATCATGAGTTGTTAGACTCAACCAATAAAACATGTCCACAAATTAGTTTAACATTTCAAACGACATTCTTGGGACATAAATAAAGGCAAATTATTTTGCTTTCATAACAAGCCTCAAGTATGGTCAAGAGTAAGGGCAAAGACAAATAAAATATATCAGGAGAAAATGGTAGACAATTTATCTAACTATATATTGCAATTGCCAAGCTTATTAGACTTCTGAGATTTTTGTTTTCAACATTTTAGGGAACTAAGACAAATTACTTACATAGCAGGTAAAGTTTCTCTAAGATAACCGTCCACTTTTACAACTAACCATTGTTTCAGACTTTCAGGAAAATAATGAACCAAACATATAATGTCAACTTACACTTAAATCTTTGATAATGGGATGATCTGGATTAATCTCCAATATTCTCCTCCCTCTCATAAACTCCAAACTTGCCTGGTCTCCAAGAGCCTGTGCCTTCATTATTCTGAAAAAAAGGTAATCACAGATTATGTAAGCCTTATATGATACATCACTCAAATGATAAACTTTCTGTTATCTAGAAGAATGGCTTTTAAAACCAATGCCTAACCTCTCCATATTTGCAGACCAACCAAACTTGCCAGAGACAAGCACACATGGAGATGAGCTCAAACGCTTGGAGACTTGAACTTTTGCAATGGTATCACCAAGCTGTTGTTTTATCCAATCACAAAGTAGATTGTATTCTTGTTTGTTTTCCCTATCTTTGACCTCGTCCTCATCACCTGATATAAGAAAGTAGTGTGATAACCAAATTTGAATCCCAATTAGCAATAAGCAAAATAGTATTTAAGCATATGTTGGCTAAATGGAAGGAAAAAAATACAAACCCAATTCCAAATCTTCCTTGCTGATATCAACAAATTTCTTTTCTTTGTATGTCTGTAGATTCTGAATTGCAACCTCATCAATAGGATCAACCAAATAAAGAACCTACAATAATATACATATAAAAGCTATAAGTTAACAAGAAATTAAAACAGAAATCAAAATTAACCTACATATGCATTTATTTAGAAATACCTCGATATCTTTTTGAAGCAATTTCTCTAAAAACGGAGCAGACTTTGCACTTTTCAAGCTGTCAGTTGCTAGGTAATAGATAGCCTTTTGGTTTTCACCCATATTTTCCACATACTCATCTAGGCTTTTAAGTTCATCCTCGCTTTTGGAACTGTAAAACCTCAACAGCGGTGTTATGCGCTTATGATTTCCACTGTCTTCAATGCATCCCAACTTAATAAACCTACCAAAGTTCTCCCAGAATTTTTTGTAATCCTGAAACCACAGTAGATCATATTCTTAATCCATAAAGACACTCAATTCAGGTTGAACAACAAGAGAAACTGAGTTGTTGAAACTGACCTCCTTATTTTCACCTTCAGCGAGATCTTGAATCATATCAAATGTCTTCCTAACAAGTCTCTTTCTCATTATCCTTACCTGGAATTATAGTATCAGTGCAACATATTTTAGTAGTGAAAGAAAAAGGAAAAAGCATAAAAGATAACCCAAAGAGGCATATCTATCATTCATGTTCATCATCACATGAAAAGTTGGTCATATTTGCAGGATAAGATGTAGTTTTCTTACAATTCTGCTTTCTTGAAGGATCTCTCGGGAAACGTTCAGAGGAAGGTCATTTGAATCAACCACACCCTTCACAAAGCTCAAGTAACGTGGAAACTGCAAAATAACAGAAAAATTATAGCAAAGGGCAACTCAACAATGAACAGAAGCAGAATATTAAAGAACACATGTTCTAATGTATGCCTTGTTTCTTCTTTTCAATAATTCTTGCTCATCTTTTTTCGAATATGCAAGAAGCATTTGGGCACAAATGTGCGTTAACTTGCAGCTTGCACATGTTTTAAGCATGTAGATTCGCACAAATGTGCGTTGACTTGGTATAATACACAACTTATCATGGCTAAAAAAGATATTACAGCATGAACGTAAATATGATGGACAAGACAAAATTCTACGATTTGAAGCTCCCAATAAACTCACCAGTTCACCATCAAAATCATCTGAGATGAACACACGCTTTACGTACAGGCGTATGTTCTTTGTTTTAGGGCTCACTACTTCTTCATTGTTGAGAGGTCCCATACTTGGAATATACAAAATGCTTCTGAACTCAACCTCACCCTGCACAGTTTGAAACTCGGTCAAATTGTCAAACGCCTAAAGAAAATGCTCTTCTGCTCAAAGCCTGAGTTATTATTAATATACCTCAGTAGTGAAGTGAGTATATGCAAGTGGTTCTAAGAACTCATTAAAAGTCTTCTTGTAAAACTCGTTATACTCCTCCTTATCGGTATCCTTTGAACTCCGCATCTACAGTTTAGTGGCAAAAGCACGTCAATCAAAGTGCCACTACAAACAGATTATAGGAAAAACACAGGGTATCGGCACCCCAATTATAGCCCAAACTCACCCATATTGGCTTTGTCTCATTGGCTAATTCCCAATCCCAATACTTCTCAGTTTTAGTCTTTTTTGTCTTCTTTATATCACCCTGATGAAAGGGAAAAAGCAGACTTGGTATTGGTAACATATTTGGAAAAATAAAGTACAACACTGATATCGAGAAATACAACACTAGATACCTCTGTTTTTGGTTCTTCGCCTTCTTTAGGTTCTTCTTCCTCTTCCACCTGTGAATTTCAAATTAAATAATGGTCAGACAACTCAGAGCTGATTCAAATGTCACTCCTTCACGGTACATAATTCTATAAGCTCCGGTAGTAATAAAGAGAATAGGAATGAAGATTCTATATAAGGGAACAAGGTTTTCCCCCATTCAAGATGGAGACAAATTTCTAAGGTTCTAAGGATATGTTTGGGAGTTGGATTTTGGAGGATTTTGTAGTGTCCCGAATTTTTAAAGAAAAGTAATACTTCAATCACACTTGATTCATTTTTAAAATATTAGTGTCGTCAATTTAAAAAGAAAAGTAAATCCTCCTCTCCAAAATCATCCATCCAAACATACCCTAAAAGAACACACTTGCTGCTATTAAATGTGATTGGAAAAAAAATGGTTCCTTATTTTACGGAAGATATAAAAAAAATGGCTCTTTCTTCAGTTACAAAATAGTCCTTAATTTTGCAAAACTTAGTGTTACACAAAGGTGGTCGTCTATGGACCACAATTTAAACGGACAACATTGATATACCTTAAAAAAAATAAGTAGCCATTTTAGAAACAAAAAAATAAAAGAAAAACCAAATGGAAACCTAAAATGAAGGTCCCAAAAGTATAATTTAACCCTAAAATTAAGTGAGTTATGATATCATAACAAGCACCTTACATTTGAGAATCCAAAGATTTGGAAATTAATGCTACATAAGTAACTCTAATGTAATTCCTTCTATAGAAATAATTGTACATGAAACATAAACATATCACTAATAGTGAGCAAAGGGGAAAGTATGCAACAGTTTATCTATATTATCGTTAATGAGTGATGCGTGAAAGTAAAGAACTACCACTAGCACATGCAAGAATTTGCAAAATAATTATCAGAAACAACGGTATAACAGTAGTCTATAACAAGAAAGAGTTTGATTACCTCCACGGTTCTAGACTTTTCTTGCCATGTAAAGATGGGGAAGGAAACAAATTGCGAGTAATTCTTCACCAAACTCTGAATTTTGCTTGGCTCTGAGAATTCGTACTTGTCATCCGGCTGGACAAGCAACAAAAAAGGTTCAACAAATTTATGAAGACGTAAAATATAAAAAACTTAACAAATCTTAAGTTGACATTAAAATGGAGGGTGTTGCTAACAAATGCCCAACAAGTGCCCTGTTAAGGATCCAAAAGTATAAATTTTGCATTGAAAAATACGTTTTTAATCTTTGAAAAGCTGAATGCACGAAATTTAAGACAAATATTTCTATAGAGTTTCTTATCATGTGCCCTTAGGGCACACGTTAGCATTTGTCAACATGTAATACCAAAAATGAATACTTATCATTCACTAGACCAACAATTTGGGAATCTAACTAAAAGTTTGCAATAATAAAATGCTGTAGAAATTACATGCTCATTTCAGATGATATGATTCTTTTATACAAGTTCGGATGATGCTGTGGAAACAGAAATTTAGAACCGTGTCTAATACATGAATATGAGATGATAGTATATCTTACATTACATACAAACTGTGCATTAGAAAAATAAGAAAAAATATCACTCACTCTTAAGTGAAGTGTAATCTGTGTACCACGGCGCAAAACCTTTTCAGGATCAGTTTCTTCCCTTATCACATAAGAACTGCTGTCAGCTACAGCTTCCCATACATATTGCTTATCTGATCTAGGGCTCTTTGTAGAAACAATAACCTGATTGCCATTGACAGATATACAATCAATCCATTACAAAAGTATTAAAATCATAAAATTCGTCCATAGAGAAAACACTTAAGAAATCCACACAATACCCTGTCAGCAACAAGAAATGCAGAGTAGAATCCAACACCAAATTGACCAATCAAACCATTATCTGCTCCAAGATCCTTGTTTTCCTGAAAGATTGAGGGGGAAACCAAAACATGAATGTTAAAGATTAATCATCAAAGTATAACACAGAATGATCTCACTGAGCAGTTAAAGTATCATACAAATTACCTTAAGTGCCTTCAAAAACTTTGAGGTACCACTCTGAGCAATAGTTCCAAGACAATCAACGAGCTCTTCTTTGGTCATTCCAATACCAGTATCTCTGTAATATCACATGATAACAGTTTAATTACCTTACACAATCCCCAAAAAGTAGAACAAAATAAAAACCACAACAATATGCACACATACGTTATAGTAATAGTTCCATTGTCCGGATCAGGCTTGATTCGAATCTCTAGTTCTCCAGCCTCTCCAAGCAAAGAAGGCTCGGTCACACTCAAAAACCTCAACTTGTCCAAAGCATCACTAGCATTACTGAACTCCAAAACAAAACCAACAATAAAACAAAATCAAATTGCTGCACTGCACACACATGTAACTAGAGTGAAATATTAATGTAAAAGTCAACGATAACAAACAAAGCACAAATGAAGTTCCAAACAACAAAATGCAAAAATGAAGTTCCACACAACAAAGTTAGAGTAATAAACTAATAACAGTAAACAACTAAGTCAATTGTAACCTATGAAGCACAGACATATCGTCACTGATAATTCGACACTGATAATAATTTGAGAAAATTACATAATTCAATGTAATCATATGTGTCAGTGTTGTACGTGTGCGACACCTAGACACGCCTAATCCGAGGAATGTCTGGGCTTCATAGATTGTAATTGTAACATAATTCAAATCAGTGTAAGCATAAGACGGACTAAGTTGTAAAACTTCAAATTACCTCACAAGTTCTCTAAGAAAAACTTCCTTGTGACTATAAAGACTGTGAACAATCAAATCCATCAAACGGCTCACCTGCAAAAACATAAATAATAACAAATTAAATTCACTTTCCTAAGTATAACCTAAACCCACAAACCCTTTTACAAATTAACCTTTTCAAATCCATTCACATAAAAATTCCATACCAAGTTACAAAAAATTGAAACTTTAACAAACTAACAATTCAAAAACAACGACCCAGAAGGGCAAAAAGGTAAATAAATTGATAAATGAATTGAGAACTCAAAACCCACCTCAGCTTGGTACTCAAACTTCTCGCCAGTAGCCTCTTCTGGCTCTGCAACAGCAGCCTCACATCGAACGGAGAGTCTACCTCTTCTGGCTTGATGTTTACACTTCAAAGCGGTGGTTGAAGATAAGCACTTTCTACGAGGGGGTTGTGGCGGGAGAAAAGCAGTTCTTCTGAGAGCGGAAGAAGGTCTTGAGAGTGAAAAGGAGGAGGAAGAAGGGAGGGAAGCGAGAGAGGCAGTGGCGGCCATGGTTCTGCTAAGAACAGGTGCCATTATTGAGTGAGGTTTTGTTTAACGTTATCTTTTGTGGTTTGGTGTGTGTGTTAATGTGAGAGAGAGTGAAAAATGGGAAATGAAAAACCCTTTTGAAAGGGAGAGAAGGGTTTATGAAGATATGGCGGATGGTTCTAGAAAGAATGAAAGGCTTTTGGCTTTATTTGTGTCCATTTGAAAGGCCTAGATTATGCCAATTCAGCTTTCTTTTTATTTTATTTTTACAACATTTAAAACTTTTTTTTCTATCATTTTTTATTTTTTATTATGAACAAAAGGGTGTTTAGGAAAAAAAAATGAAAGACCATGATGAAGTTGATTCTAACGGCGTTCGAGAGAATAGATAGAAAAATGTATATTAAGGCTATGTTTGGATTGGTGGTACATGATGGAATGGAATGGAGTGGAGTGGTAAATAATTAGGTTTCATTGTTTGGATATGTTAAAAATGGATGGAATGTAATGGAATATGATGGAATCCATTGCATCCCATACCATCCAAACCTCCAATTTTCATTCCATCCAATTTGGGGTGTATGCTATGGAATGAACTTAATAATTAAAATATTATTCATGTCATGTTAAAAATACCCAAACAGTGGAATGAAATCTCTGTTCCTTTCCATTTCATTCCGCTCCATTCCATTTTATTTCATTCCGCTCCGTTCCATTCTGTTCCGTCAATCCAAACAGAGCCTAAAGGGACGAAAATGTTAAACTCATGTTTGGTCAAGCGTCTGCCACTTGATTTGTTTTTTTAAATATATGTTGACGACGAGTTTCACCATTTACTCTAGATAAAGATAAAATATGAGAAACTAGTGAATATGAAGATGACGCATTGAGAAACTTTTACTAATGAGATAAATAGTGGTAAGAGAGTCACTTTCAACAATAATATCATGAAAACCCCACTAACGAACAAGCTTCAATCCTAGAAAAAAAGCACCAAACCTCCAAAGTAACAGTAGTGTGAGAACTAAGGCTTGCACTCAAGTCTTTAATAAAGGCTCCAATATAATCCTGAAGCAACCCTCCAAAAGATGGTTAGCCAGATGAATGGTTAACAACACCAAACATTTGGAACAAGACTTTCCATGGATATAGTTCCTTGAAGACGAAACTTTAAGGAATAAACATAAACATGTCTTTGACAAAATTAATTCTCAAGTCACATGCTCCATCAGTTTTTATGTTGGCATCAAGACAACATCTCGAAAATCATGTAAAGGTGTGTACTTCATGCAAGGACTTTGTGGACTTCTCTCCATGTCCTTTCTTACACATAGCAAAGTCAGATGTACTTTCGCAAGTACAAGTTGAATAGTAAAGGATAAGAAGGAGAAACAATTGTTTATCTTCAGTTCTACACTAGCTACGTGATGAACAAGTAAACCAAGCAAGCAGCATCTTTGATTTAAATCAAGTATCAATAAATTCTGGAGAACGTTTTGAGAACGTTCTTATTTTTTTGTCAGTTTGCATGCACTTTCAATGCTTATCCAATCCAGCTGTCTCTAGGAGTTGTATTTTGAATACAACGGTTATTTTGCATTGTCCTGTCTTCGAGAACAAGGAAGAATAACTTGATACAGCTCACACTCACGATCCTCAACATTCTTATATCTACAAATCAGTCTAAGAACGTTCCAGCAGATTTTCTCTCTCTCATCAACATTATTTTAAATCTGCTTTTAAAGGGAACAACGACTAGTTTTTGGCTCCTCTTGGACATCTTGGAGGCCACAAAACTCAGAGCAAGCCACATCTATAAATAGCACACTTGGGTGCTTACAAAGAGCAAGAGCTTTCGCTACAACTATCATCTATACTTGACTTTGTCGTTCAAGTTCTAAAGCTCTTCTTTAACCACTCTCACTCCTAGATCTCTAAACGTTATACTAGGATCAATATACTATTGAGTGAACTGAGTGCATTTGTTTTAAGCTTCTCAACTTGATTGAGTTTTATTTGTAAGCTTGTGATCCAACAACTCTTTGTAAAAAGAAAAGATTGGTTCAAGTCAATACGTAACTATTGATTCAGTGACACCTCTAGCTTGTAGGGCTGAGGTAGATTTAAGCTTGTAGGGCTTAAGGTTATTGATCTTGGTTTAGATCAAGGAGGTTGTAATTTGAGATTGGTAACATCTCAGGATTTTAGTGGATACACTCACGGAGCGTGAGGACTGGACGTAACCCATACTATTAGGGGGTGAAAAACTTTGCTACTTCACTTCCCTCCTCCCCCCTCCATTCCTGCCTCATCTCTCCTTCACTTCAAGAATAGCATCAACTAAAGAATTTTTATTACCTTTAAAATTCACTTTAATCCGCGTAAATGTATAAAATTTTCAAATGTTTTTTATATAGTTTTTTTGTTGCAACTAACTATTTTTTATAATTTCACTACAAACAATATTAAAATATTTAATGCTACAACATTTGCACGATAGTACAAGTGACACGTCTAGTTCTTCCAATCTCACTATTGGAAAAAGTAACCATACCAAACGAAGTAGAAGGGCTATTTTGTGAAGAAATACAAGAATTCGATTTCTTTCCACGAACCTGACTTTTTCACTTTTTCTATTGCCAATAACATGGTCCTCCTCGCCATTAGAGTGAGTCTCGCAACAAATTCAGAGGTTTTAAAATCTTTTTTTTCTTCTACGCAATTTTGGCTTCATTTGCTCTATATTTTCATGTTGAACCCAGTTTATTATCTGCACCCCTATGTAATCTATGTACCACCCAGACTAGCAGACCGACACATAATTCTCACTACTACCTCATTTCCATTAACACCCCTGACATTTGAAGCTACACTGCCCCCTAATCGGTCCACTAACTTCACCTCCCTTGTTCCCTTGCACCCACACGCCTGGGCCTAAAATGTGCAGCCCATTTACTTACCCACAACTCTCTCACTCATCCCCCAACTTGTTTCTACTTCCATCTCTAATTTCTCGCCACACAAAATCCCACTTTCTCCTCCTCACGAAATCCATATGCGCCCTCATGATTTTGTTTGACCAAATCGTGGTTTAGTAATAGAATTTAATTATAACACCCTACTTATATCTACCCAAAAATTTCGACCGAATAAATAAATAAGACGCAAGTAGATACAAGAAGAGCGTTACATGTGAGAATCATCATTTAATCATAGCATATAAGCCAAACATATATCATGCTTCACATACATTGCAGCGGAAAATAATAGTAAAACCTCATCATACAAGTCATGATTCCAATAATACAATCATAGATAAGTCAACATCCACATAAATCACCTATCAATATCTCATCGTCAATTAAATAGGCAATTTTAAATAATTGGCATAAGCCTTACACCATCATACACAAATAAGGTCTAACAACGACACTAGGCAAAACCCAATAAATAAGATAAACCCCAACATGGTGTTACAAATCCTTCAGAGCAATGGACACGGGTACTACACTAATAGTAAGACACATCTCCTCACCCCGAATACTTGGCAACAAAGCCGGGTACTCCTCCTAAGCAAGCAAAGCAAATCCTCACGCCTGAGAATCTGAATCGCCCAACGATCCATTATGAGAGTTAGTACATATAATCGACATTGAAATAAATGAAAGTAAATAACTAACATTAAATCCAATTCAACATATATAATGCAATCATATGCACATTCATTCACTATTCACCTGCTAACACTCATACAATACCAATTTATCACCATCAATAAGACACACACATATAATTATCTTACATGTAACAATCAACAAGATAAATGCACATTTAATGAGAACACCGTTATTCAAGTATCACATCATTATCACATCAACACAAATAAGATTCACCTTCCTAATGCATCTAATGTCACCTTCATGTATGTCCTAGACACGTCTACATGTGTACCATTCACCATCAATATAGGATACAAGAATCCTCTTCACCATCTATCATCACCATCAATTGACACAACTTATGCAAGAATGATGTGTCACGACATTGCATCAATATAAATCAATTTATATATTCACCATCACTTCATGTATAAATACATGATATCACCAACTCGCCATCAATATTTCATACACATATAAGCATATTCAACGAGTGCATGAAAAACATCATCATCCATCTTATCATATCATATATATATTCCAACATGTACACCTAATTGAGATTAATTCAATTTATCATCATCTATTACACAACCCTCATATAAAATATTTATCATCATTTATGTATCACTATAAGACTAGCAACCTATACTCAAACTATCACCATCATCAATTAATAATCAAATGAATTTGACTGCCTTCGCTAGCTCTCGCTAGGCGAACTCTGGCGAAGCAAGTCAGAAGCTTCCTCGCGTCTAGCGAGTCCTAGCGAGCAAGTCTGGCAACCTTCGCCATTCGCTCGCTAGCTCTCGCTGTAGCGAAGCAAGACAGACAGAACAGGGCTGGCTGGCGAGCACTGGCGAGCCCAGCAAGTTTCCTCGCTAGCTCTCGCTCAGCGACGAGTGCCCAGAATTTCTGCTCTGTTTTCGTGGCTGTTCGGATTCCACCCCCAAATCATCCAAAACGTGTTCCAGTTTTAAAAAGATGTTTTCTTTAGATCATAAACATGTTATCATACATAGAAGTACAAGTTTCATCTCTTACAAACACCAAAATCACCACTAATCAAAGATTATGCATATTTTTCATTCAAAACCCAAAAACTCATAATTTCATATGAACATGCTTTGATCCTCAAAATTGAAATCATCAACAAGTACTTTTAACATCACATAACATGGATAACACGAAATCATTACAAAAGGAAGCATTTTGATTCATATAAACACATAAAAATGCTAACTTTAGACATAGCAAAGGGTGAGAGGGTTTGGGCAAAGAGAACATGATTTCTCCTCCCTCTTTATCACCCACAAATTATATGAAACTACTCTCTTACCTCCAATTCTTCAAGAATGAGCTCCTCCAAATCTCTATCTTAGCTCCTCTTCTATGTTCTTCTCCTCTCCTTCTTCTCTAGACCTTCTCTCTCTAATTCTTCATAAAAGTGTGACAAATGACTTTCTCTCACTAAGTTTCCAAACTTATACCTAGGTTAATTCCCTTCAATTTACCAAATTACCCTTCCTCATAAGCCCACTCAAGTCTTCTATTTACACCTCCTAAAAACACTACTATTATATTCACACCACTACACTAAAAGCCACATATTTAAATAAATCACACAACATGGAATTTAAATAAATAAATTAAATCAAATAAATAATTAAATAAAAACGGGATGTGACATTAATCATCAATCAAAGCTCCTTATAAATTCAAAGGAGAATGCTTAATTGCACGACACATTTGTCGTGAAAAGCGCACCGTCTATTATGTGATGGCAAAATGATAGAAAGTGGTATATTATAGGGTTAATTGTTCCAATTCGAGAAGGAACATGTCTCCATAGAAAGGGTGAAGACTAGAATTTTTTTATTGAATGATTTCTTATTTTTTCATTCACATAGTACAACCTTTAAACAGAATACACAAATAACTTCCTATAGCTACCTTGCAATACTTACTTCCTATTAAATTATATTAACTTCCTAAAACATATAAAAATATAATTAATAAGTTACATTACAATTAAAATACATAATAATTTTAAATAACCATATTATTACTCCATTCCTCCACAACGACCTCGTGTCCTCAAGGTCGTAATTAGCACAAGTGAAGTATCTACAGGGGTCATATGGCGTTGTATCCCATAAATGCGGGTGTTGCCAATTGCTCAAGACATTGATCAATTTTGACAATTAATGGTATGCCAACAACACTAATATCCAATTTAGTAGACATTATTGAAGAATGTCCACATTTTGGTGTGGTCGTGGGTGGTGATAAGGATCCAAAACCAAGAGACATGTGAGAAGAAGTGAAGTATGAAAGTGGTGGTGGACATAAGAAATTGGAAGAATCGACTATTGTGGTGTCATTGACCATATCTTTGATGGAATTGGAAACATAATCAAAGGTGGAATCAAAATTATCATTAGAGTTTGATTCTTTTTTAATTTCGTCTCTAGGATACATCCTAAGCCCGTCATCGTCAATTTCCTTTGCTTCATCCTCATCAGACAAGGGTAAAACATTCACAATACTCTGGTTGGAAGAAGATGATTCGGATTTAATGTGCAAGGTATGTAGGTTTTGAAACATACAAAGATAAGATTCATGGCGGAGGTCTTCGGTGAATGTAAATTCATGGAAGGTTGTAGTGAGGGCATCAATGGATTCTCCAAGCAGTGATAATTCTTGGGCGCTTATAGTCATGGTTTCATGGATGGAAAAGAGTTCGAAGATGAAAGCACCAATGATAGAAAGTGGTAAATTATAGTGTTAATTGTTCCAATTCAAGAAAGAACACGTCTCCATAAAAAGGGAAAAGACTAGAATTTTTTTATGGACCAAACTTATGTACAGTTCCATATATACAGTCCTTACTGTACTAGATACATGGAGGTAGTTATGTTAATTTAAAAACAATTTTTTTTTTTTTTTTTTGAATCAAACAAACTTACTGCATTTCATTAAAAACTAAACGTTCAATGCAAAAAGGAATATTCTCAAATCTATGGAAGCTAGCCCAAGAATTGGCCGCCCTAGCAAGAGTATGAGCAACCAAATTCGCTTGCCTCCTAACAAACTTAACCTCAAAGTTTATAAATGATGACATAAGACTAAGGATATCATGAACAATGGACAAAAACTCAGAGTTGCATCTACGCTTCATATGAATGGCCTCTATCAAAACTTTCGAATCACTTTCAAATTGAACGCGATCCAGTCCTCTATATCTTGCTTCTTCCATTGCTAAAAGTAAAGCCCATACTTCTCCTTCTACAGATGAAATCACAGTTTGCTGCCATTGTGTCATACCAGCCATGAAGTGACCATTATTATCGCGAAAACACAATCCCATCAAGGTCCTTCCAGATCCAAATACAAAGGCAACATCAACGTTACATTTTACCCAGTCTAAAGCTGGTTTCTCCCATCTTACCAAATCTGCTTCTGTAGTCCCGCACACATTATTACTCTGTAACTTATGTACTGAGTACCAATCATTCCAAGCATCAAAAGCATGTCTACCAATTTGACGTGGCATTTGGACATTATCATTCCAAAGCTTATCATTACGGTTGTGCCAAATGCACCAGAGTAACATAGTCACTCTACCAACAGTATCACTACTTTCATTGCTGCAAATAGCGAAAATACGATCCATAGCATTAGTTTGTTGGTACGTAGCATTATGTAAAACAGACGACAGACCAGCTACACTCCAACTATCCCGGGCTACTACACACCTCAAAAATATGTGAAGCTCATCCTCAATCTCCTCATCACACACAGGACAATTGTGAGTACATTCCACTCGTTTTTCCAACAATCGAGAACGGGTCGGGAGACATCCTCTACATAAGCGCCAAAGTAAATGACGTGCCTTGTGCGGAGCTTGAGCTTTCCAAATACCATTCCAATTTCCCATAACATGATATTTGTCGCTACCTATTATGTAACACATAGCTAACTTATACCCGGATTTCACTGAATAACACCCATTTCTTTCCTCCTCCCTGACCACTTTATCCTCACGGACCGAGCTAACAAGTGGTGTTTCCAGAATCTTCTCCGCTACATCCTTTGAAAACAAGTTTCGAACATTAACTATATTCCAAGCTTTATAATTTTCGTGTAACAAATCTCTGACAGATAACTGATATACACCTGCTGGTTGAGGCAAGGACACCCATCTATTAGCACTCCCACGCAACCAAGGATCATGCATAACACGAATATTAACCCCACTCCCAATCCGCCACCTACATCCAAGAGAAAGAATTTGTCTAGCTTGCCAGATACTACGTCATGCAAAGCTGGGGTTATATCCCAATGGAGCCTCAAATAAAGAAGAACGTGGAAAATATCTCGCTTTAATTAATCTTGCTACCAATGAGTTCGGATTCTGGACGATATTCCAAACTTGTTTTGCAACCATAGCCTTATTAAAAGCTTCAAAATTACGAAAGCCTAAACCCTCATGATCCTTCGGGCAAGCAAGTCTCTCCCAAGCCAATCAATGAATACCTTTAGTATTATTATTATTAGTACTACCGCTCCTCCACCAAAAAACATTTATCATTTTTTCAATATCATGAATAAGTGAAGCAGGATGAATAAACATACTCATTACATAGGAGGGTATTGCCTGCAGAACCGACTTTATCATGATTTCCTTGTCTGCCTTAGACAGCGCACGCCCTCTCCAGGAATTAATTCTTTTCCAAATACGATCCTTGATATAGGAAAATATTGCTTTTTTACTTCTGCCAACCATGGACGGTAATCCAAGATATATACCCGTACCCAATACAAGTTTGACACCAAGGATACGAGAGAGATCTTCTTTAGCTGCCTGAGACATATTCCGACTAATAAAAACTTTTAAATTAAAACAAAATGAAAAACTACCTTTTTGTGAGAGGAACAACCAAAAATACATCTAAAGAAATGCATATAAATTTTGTCCTTTTTTTATTTTATTGAATGATTTCTTATTTTTTTCATTCACATGGTACAACCTTTAAATAGAATACAAAAATAACTTCCTATAACTACAATGCAATACTAACTTTCTATTAAATTATATTATAACTTCCTAAAACATATAAAAATATAATTAATAAGTTATATTACCATTAAAATATATAATAATTTTAAATAACCATATCACAAAATATATTACTCCCCTGTCAAATTGTGATCAGACGAATATAACTCTTTCATTACCAAAAAAAATACAATAAAATTATTTCCTTATTTTTTTGGTTTAATTACACTTTTGGTTCCTTATCTTTATTTTAGGTTTCAAGTTGGTACCTTATCTTTTAAAAGTTTAAAGTTGATACCTTATCTTTTCTGCAGGTTTCAAGTTGGTACCTTCCATCAATTTTTTAACTATTACCGTTAAATTTAGACACGTGTCATTGATTTATAGGTCCAAATAAATTGTCACGTGTCCAAATTTAACTGTAATAGTTAAAAAATTGACGGAAGGTACTAACTTGAAACCTGCAGAAAAGATAAGGTACCAACTTGAAATTTTTAAAAGATAAGGTACCAACTTGAAACCTAAAATAAAGATAAGGAACAAAAAGTGTAATTAAGCCTATTTTTTTTTTACATAAAATAGAATTGTTATTGTTTTCTTTCATGAATTTATAGTTGTTTTTATACTAAAGTTTTTTTGTCAAATTATCTGATGACTAGAATTTCACTTTTAAAGTAAACAAATAGGTGTACTCAAGTTCGAACCTCAGTCATGTATTTTGCATATGGAGGCTAAAAATATAATTTAAGATATTTATAATGCTATTCTTACGTAGACACAAGCCTACATTAATTATTCTTAGACACATATACATAACTTAATAAAAAAATTAAAAGATAAAAGAATTGATTAATATTAGATGATGTGACTAAATTATTTATCATTATTTTTTTTTAATGATGTGTGTAAGCCTAAATAAAATCGATTTGACCAACAATGAATTAGTCCAAGTGGTAAGAGGGTCATTCACCCCATAAGCATGTGGTCAGAGATTCAATTTATAACACATATGTGTGGAGAAAATTCAGTTGGAAGGAAAAAATTCACTTTGTATGCCCCACACGTTCTCCAACAGAGATCATGGTAATTCAAAATCAATTTTAGATTGAGCCCAAGTCATCATTTTCTCATATTTATAAGAACAAAAACATATTTAGCATGAACCAATTTTTCTGAGATATCTATTAATGGTAAACCACTACAAGAAAATACAGGATTTGCTACGACGGCTTTTCTAGCTAATTCGTAGCTAATCTCTAGTAAAACTGAGTTTGCTACGGATTTGTTGTGAATTAGCTGTCGTATAGGCCGTAGCATGGATTGGGCGGCAAATCATCTATAAAAAAATTTCCTAGCTAATTTGCAACTAATATAATGAAAATCCTAGCTAGTTCCCAACTAATACCTAGTTAAATGATGTTCAAAAGTTTATGATTCCCAACTAAATTGCTAGGATATTGCCACAATAAATCTCTAGCTACATATTCCTAGTAATTTGGCAGCCATTTCATCCAATGCTTTTAATTTTATTTTATTTTTTTTATAATTATTTTTTTTTATAATTTTTTTAAGCAATATTTTTTTTATAATTATAAAAAGCTTTTCTAAGAACTATATTTTTACATAAAACACACTGAACAAAAAATCATTTCAATTGAACTATATTAAATCATTCAATTGGATGCAATGATCATCCAACAAAAAATCAATTCAATTGAACAATACTCATTAATACTAATTAATTTGTTTTTTATTTAATCATTCAATTGGATCCAATGATCATCCAACAAAAAATCAAAATACTAAATTTGACTTAAAACAAGTAAAATTCCTTTAAGTGTCTCCAAACTAGAATTTTACACAACTTTCTCCAAACTCCCTTTCATTGCTCATCATCTTTAAATCAACCATAGCTACTTGTTGTGTTGTGGATCTCTATCTCCCTTTTCACTTGGCCTACAACACATATATAATAAAACAAAACTGATGACAATTAATCCTCAAATTCCTCAATCTATTAGAGGTAATCCTAGATCTAAAACTCAAAATTGTATCATTCCATCAAGTTAACAGTTTTCTAATGGTCCTAAACAAGCATACATGTGATCCATTTTAGTTAAAAAAAAGATCACTAGAAAAAATAGATTGGAAAATAGTGTATCACCTTGATTCCCGTGAACTTTTTCAGCCACATCAACATTGCATTGGTGCTTTATGCATAGACTGAATCATCGATAGGATTGGCTCCAACATTGGAGCCAACTGCAATTGGACAAAGGAAGTCATTGCTCTATCAACAGCGTTTTTGATAAATTCTTCTGATGTAACTATCCTGTTTGCCTCTGCAGATGAAGCAGACAAACCATCGAGGTCTAAGCTGCGATGCACAAAAGTTTGCCTCGCTTTCTTGTAACCAAACGATTTGGTCCATACTTTAGAATCAACTATGGGATGAGTGGATAAGTCCTCTCCATACTTTTCCAGCATGGCAGTATCATATGACTCCTGAAAAACATTTTGAATATAATAATTATCATCAAGCTACATTCATATTACACATTAACTTTTTCAAAGTTGAAGTAACTTACAATATACGTTCTCGAGCGTTGGGAGATATATTCTCCAGATTTCTTCTTATGAACCCGGTCATATACATCCCTATATGAAACTTCATGTTTCAATTCCTCTTCCTATGTTCACCAAATTTGCCAACAATTAGAATCTCTATATGACACTCCATCTCTAAATATCGGTGTAAGTTTTTATAAAAAAATTTACGATGATTAGCTTCAAGTAAGGAAAGGTGGAGAATAGAGGTGATATTGTAATATGGAGCCTTACCATCCTCTTCTTATGTTCACCAAAGTTTATAGAGCCTCATGTGTGCAACACTGCATTAGGTAAGGAAGCTCTATTACAACGATTCGCATCCGACTTCTTTTTCCACTCGGGTTTCAACCAAATGTCGACCAAACCATCCCAAACTTCTGCCTTCATTCCTTTGGGTCCATGACCCTTAGTGTCGACCAAATCCGTGGAGTTCACTTCTCATAAGGCCACTTTTCTTGCATTTTTTAAATGATCAGGATACCTGTCCATGCATGTTTTTTCCCACACAGTTCTTGCCATATTACGGTCATAATTTGAGGGAAACTTATACTTTCCCTGCATCATTATAATATAAATATAAGTACTTCTCAGCTGATATATGCTCTATGTAGGTAGCTGTATCAAGTGGATTTTGAGCAAATAAATACTTGCCATGAAATCTTTGAATAATTCATCCTTCATTTCAATCGAATAATCCTTCCACTTCTCAGCTGGAGTAGGCATACTCGTGATCACCCTAGACATAATATCACCCTAGACCTTGTTATTCTAATACAATGTAAAACAATATATTCAATGTGTAGCATAGTAGCCATGGATTGCATTAGAACAAACATAGCAGCCATTGAAATTCACTTCATACCTCTCTTAATCTAACATCAATCAACAAACTACTAAAGATGTAACAACAATATAATCAATCAACTCATACATAATTCCACTGTTCTCATCTTATTTATAGTTAGAGTAATTGCAAAATCAAAAACACAAAAATCAAACACAACCTAAATCCTAATTCATAATCAATCCATCACATATGATATTGCAATATTGAGAACAACAAATTGAGTTAATTAATCATAAAAAAAAGAAGAAGTTAAGCATAATTTTAGATACCTCAGATCAATAATAGATCGGTGAAATTGATGAAGCAATTCGGATGAAGCAATCAATTTCAAATCCGATTCAGATGAAGCAATCAATTATCAGATCGGCGAAATTGATGAAGCAATTCAGATGAAGCAAGTGATTTTGAGATGTGATTCTGGATCGAGAAGTGATTCTGATGTGAGATTGAGTTGCGATTCTGGATCGAGAAGCAATTTTGCAATTGATGAGAGATGAGAACCGATTTGCGTTGATGAGAGATGAAAAGCGATTTTGCGGGAAGCGATTTTGCAATTTATGAGAGATGAGAAGCGATTTGATGAAAGATGAAAAGTGATTTTTGGATAAGTGAAATTTCTCCTTTGGTTTGATGAAAGATATAGTTCCTCTTTCAATTTTTTGCTTTTTCTTCAGAGTTTTTGTTTTTTCTTTTTCTTTATTTATTTATTTTTTTTTGGAAAAAGGGTGGTTCAGACCAATTAGGAAATAAATAGTAATAATTTGGTAAAAAGTATGATTTGTAGTTAAAATTCACTTTTATAACTTGAAATTAACCACCAATGCAATTGGTAGTGAAATATTTGTAGCAAATCTGATATTTTCTTGTAGTGAACAAACAATTATATAATAATATTTTTTTATGTTAACAATTATTATATAATATTCGTCAAAAAAAATTATTATATAATAGTAATAATACTTTCAAACTAAAGTATATGGAAAAAATAATAAGGGTATAGTGCGCACACATGTCGTGAAAATTCAACGACATTGTCGTCGTACCATTTAGCATTTCTGAAATCTATAATCTATAATAATATTATTTAAGAGACTTTTTTCTAAAGAGTTTTGTCATGTGTCATTTTCATATGTCTCATACTCTCTCATTGTTTTGGCATTCAATGTAATCAATGTAATAATTTTTGTAATCAATGTAATCATGTTCTTTTGTGATTTTGTTATTTTTGAACTTTTTGTAATTAATGTAATCAAATAATATATAATAATACATAGAATATAGAAGTACAACAAAAACAAGTACAACAAATACAAGTAAAATGAATATAGAAGTACACAAAAACAAGTACAACAAAAATTCAAATGAGTACAACAAAAAAATATTTTATAAAGTACAAAAAAAAATAGAATTCAAAGAATATTCCTTATTCTTATGACCTAATATTACCTTTTAGTCTAGTCTTTTACACCTATAAATAGTGTGTCTATTGTCATATTCTATTCATCAAAGTCAAAATAAACATATCATGGCTCCTTCATATGACTTCATTGCTTCGATAAATGTCAATAAAGAGAGTTGGAACATGATGGTTCGGGTCGTAAGGTTGTGGTATGTTAAGAATCTTGGTTCAAATAAACTACCATTTTTCATGGAAATGGTAATGATAGATAAGAATGTAAGTGTTTTTTCAACAAACTCATTTTTTATATTGTTTGATTGCTAAATTATATTTATGGTTTATTATAAAATTTGGGGTTAAATGGTGTTTACCCCCTGCAAAGTAGGCGAGTTCTGGATTACCCCCTGGAAAAATTTTCGTTTAGATTCCCCCCTACAAAATATAATTTTCTGGATTCCCCCCTCAAATGACACAGTGGCAGACGGAATCTCCACGTGGCGCTGCCACGTAGGAAATTTTTAATTAAAAAAAAAAAATTGCCACGTCATTTTTTATTATTATTTTTTTTTTTTAATTCAATTTTTTTTTTTTTTTTACTCAATTTTTTTTTTAACTCAAATTTTTTTATTTTTTTATTTTTTAACTCAAAATTTTTTTTTATCCCCTTTTAAAAAAAATTAGCGCATTTTAAAATATTAAAATTTGAGTTAAAATTTTGTAAGATTATACTATAGATAAAAAATAAATGTTGAATACTATATATAATATATAAGTGACTCATAAAATAATGACTTCAAATTGCACCAACACTAATTGCATATGAGTATTTGTTAACATTGTAAATTCACTTTTAGATGATATTTTATGCACCCACATTCTTTAAAACAAATAAATTTTCACGCACCATTGTCAACCAACATTTTCTTCTTTTTTATTGGATGTCTCACGCTGATTCTCTTCTTTAACATGGCCGTGTTGTTTACTCTATAAAAAAGAAGAAAGTGTTGGTTGACAATGGTGCGTGAAAATTTATTTGTTTTAAAGAATGTGGGTGCATAAAATATCATCTAAAAGTGAATTTACAATGTTAACAAATACTCATATGCAATTAGTGTTGGTGCAATTTGAAGTCATTATTTTATGAGTCACTTATATATTATATATAGTATTCAACATTTATTTTTTATCTATAGTATAATCTTACAAAATTTTAACTCAAATTTTAATATTTTAAAATGCGCTAATTTTTTTTAAAAGGGGATAAAAAAAAAAATTTGAGTAAAAAAAAATTTGAGTTAAAAAAAAATTTGAGTAAAAAAAAAAAAATAATAATAAAAAATGACGTGGCATTTTTTTTTTTAATTAAAAATTTCCTACGTGGCAGCGCCACGTGGAGATTCCGTCTGCCACTGTGTCATTTGAGGGGGAATCCAGAAAATTATATTTTGTAGGCCAGGGGGTAATCCAGAACTCGCCTACTTTGCAGGGGGGGTAAACACCATTTAACCCTAAAATTTGTTTTTATAAACGATGTTTTTATATGCACTGTTTGTTTTTTTTTTTTTTTGGATTTTATATGCACTGTTTTTCCGGTTTGAATTTTATATGTTCATATTTTTTTTTTTATTTTAGCAAAAAATAATAACTATGTCTATTATATTTGATATGTTACCATTTATATAGTATATGATTTTTTTAAAATATGGGCAAAAGGTTCTGTTCAATATTATATTTTTATTTTGTATTTTTATTTTTAAGGGTGATCGTATTCACGCGACGGTTCGGCGTTCTCTTATATACAAATTTGAGAACGACGTAAAAGAAGGGGAAGTATACAATTTCACTAACTTTGGGATTGCTTCCAACGTTGGTGAGTATAGAACCACAAGACATCAATATAATTAGTAGAATTGTAAGTATGCTACAGAGGTAAAAAATTGTGCTGATAAATTGGTGTCTCCGTATCTGTACGTCATTCTTAATCCGAGTGACATATTTGCCGGTGATTATGACACCGACTATTTAGTGGGTAAGTCTTCTTTTAGTTTTTCACAAGTTTTTTTTAAATAATAATAATAATTATTATTATTAATGTTAACTGCATGTTATTTTACCCGTTCAATTTTAGATATTATGGGTATGTTGACCATGATGGGTGTGGAAAAAACATATACGCGGAATGATGTGCAGTAAAAAATGGTAGTTATTGAACTTGATCATGATAGGTATGTATTTTATTTATTTTATATTTGTATTTAGATTTAGTATTTAATTGATGTTAGTATAGTTTGAATTTTAGAAGTTGTACTTAATTTGTATATAATTTTTTTAATGTAGTTACCGGTTCAAGTTTACACTATTTGGTGAATTTATTGATATGTTGAACGCTTTTATTGCGTCGGGTGAGACACAAAATATGATTGTCATGATAATGTTGGCAAAGGTCAAAAACTTTCAGGGTAATGTTTAAATTTATTCTACATTCAATTGTATACTTTATTTTTCCTCAAACGATTCATTCATATCTATAATAATATTATTTAGGACCTCTTCTTCAAAGCATTTTGTACACGTGACATCTCCAAAATGTTTCTCTTCTCATATGATTTCGACAATTAGTTCACATAATTTAAATTCTACATGACAACTAATTTATAGTTGTACCATTAATTCTAATACTATGCAAAATTGGACGTTATTAAAAACATTCTATAATAAAATAGGCGGTGCAATTCTATTAATAGCAAAAAATTCACATATAGGAATATTCTTTTTATTACAAACATCGATATAAATCAAATCTTCTAATGATTAATCATTATTTTACATCTATAAATAGTGAACTCTTATAAAATTTTATTTATCAAATCTAAAACAAACAAATAGTTTTCTTTCTCATGCTCTGATGATCACCGCTCAAGTTCTTCTTCTTACTTTTTTATTTTTTAAAATTAAAACGTCATATTCTCTTCTTTTAAAATCATATGAGAAGAGAAACATTTTGGAGATGTCATGTGTACAAAATGCATTGAAGAAGAGGTCTTAAATAATATTATTATAGATATGAATGAATTGTTTCAGGAAAAATAAAGTATACAATTGAATGTAAAATGAATTTAAACATTACCCTGAAAGTTTTTGACCTTTGCCAACATTACCATGACAATCACATTTTGTGTCTCACCCGACGCAATAAAAGTGTTCAACATATTAATAGATTCACGTACGTACACTTGAACCGATAACTACATTAAAAAAATTATATACAAATTAAGTACAACTTCTAAAATTCAAACTATATTAACATCAATTAAATACTAAATCTAAATACAAATATAAAATTAATAAAATACATATCCATCATGATTAAGTTCAATCGTTTGTCTTCCTTCATAAAAAGTAGTAACATGAGGTATGAAAAATTGGTTGAAATCCAATCGATTGTCTTCCTTCATATTGAATTTTAAATTAAAATTTCGTTGCCCTCATATGGTGTTGCTGCCACAAACGTAGGTATAGATTGGAAAACAAAACAAAATCATGACATTTTGGTATGAACGAGATTGTATTAGAGTGATGAGATGATCACATGAGTGAGAAAAACACTATTATTTAAGGAAAGATTTCGAGACACATAATACAAACTATTTAATTTTGTCAAACATTTTTAGCAATCGTTTTAAACCATTTCATTAAAATAAATGGATGGGATTGGATTCAAGTCAGAATTTGACATTTGGTATCAATTGATCATATGTCATAATAAAAATACAATCTCTTTCTTTAAACATTTGATCCAGGAAAAATAAATTATACATATTTTACTCTTTTCAATCAAAATCAAAATTTATGATAATTATAAGATTATTAACTGTTTTAAAATTAACTTTTTTAGTTTGGTAACTATTTGTTATTGATTTCATTCAAAAATATGTTCACTAAAATATTTATTTATATATTAATACATGGTTCTTTTTGTTTTTTGGTAATTTATATAGTAACATGTATTTATACTCATATATCATATATTAATATGAGAATCTATTTTTTTAATTTATATGGGGCTATATTCATATCCATATTAATACGGGACCTTTTTTATATGAAACTATACTCATATATTAATACAATCCCTATTCTCACATATTTATACTCAATATTTATACTCATATATGAATTTGAGGTTCTTTTTTATGGGGCTTATATTTATATTCATTTTAATACGGATGATTTTTTTTTTATAATTTCTACTTAGATTTGTATTTTTACTCGTATATTAATTTGAAAATCTATTTTTTTTCTAATTTTTACGGAATCTATTAATAGGGAGACTATTTTTTTAAAAAACTTCAACGGAAATCGTTTTTTTTTATTTATATTGTAGTCTATATTTCTATTCATATATTGATACATATACTTTTTTTTTAATTCATATCCACATCAAAAAAATTTTACGAAACCTTTAAGTGTCTTCCATTTATCCCATAAGGTAATTATTTTCCATCAACTTTATAATTCTTTTAGTGGAGAGTAATAAAAACAAACAACTATGATACATTTTTAATTTGATAAAAAAAAATAAACTAAAGGAATTTTCCCAAAAAAAATCTACGACACTATAAATAAATTTTACAGTTATATTTTATCACAAAGTGTTATTTTAATTATTAAATTATATAAGATTATAAATATTTATGTAATTGTCATTGATTATCTTCCATTAGCAATTAAAATTTTAATTTTTCAGTTTAAAGTAAAATATATTATTTATAAATCAATAAATCTACAAACGCATTTTTACCCGTGCATGACACGGGTCTGGATACTAGTTCAAATTATGTGAAACCCCGAGTTTAGAAACCTGATTAAAGTTGTCTCTTTGTTCATTTAAATTTTTTAAACAAGCCATTTAACCAGAGATCTCCTTCTCATCAATCTGACGAAGCCACTCTTCATTAATATCATGGATCAACCCCTCCACCTCACTCGGATCCTCATGGTCAATCACTTCCTCCATTGAATCCTATCACAACTAGGTGTCGAATTGTCTAAATCCGCAGTCACCATTTCTTCTAATTGCCAAGAACCAACATCCTCCACCATTTAGAAATAAACAAATACACTATCAACCAATTTTTTTTCCATAAAATTAATCACGTCTAAAGACATTGTGATCAATA
The DNA here is from genome assembly GCA_951799995.1 of Trifolium subterraneum. Lineage (NCBI taxonomy): Eukaryota > Viridiplantae > Streptophyta > Magnoliopsida > Fabales > Fabaceae > Trifolium > Trifolium subterraneum. The sequence continues at coordinate 33,852,264 of OX637467.1, forward strand.
ACACTTTAGCAAAATCGAACTTTTCCTTCTCTTCAGTACAACGACCAACACAAATTAATTTACCAAAAAACGAAATGGCTTTAGTAAAAAAATCAACATTTCATGCAAAGATGGAAGCATTTCAACATCATGCAATTGCCCCTACCACCCCTCGTTGGGTTGGGCCCATACTATATCATTCATATCATATAATAAGTTGTTTATCATTTGAGTATATTTTAGCATTTGGCTTTATTTTATTTTTGCGTCAAATTAGTCTTTCATTATATTTTTACTAAAACAAATTAGTCTTTTTATACCTTATTGTATTGAATTCCTCTTGATTAATGATATGCTATAAGTGTATTTTTCATAGAAAAAATAAAATAGTCTTTTATATACAACATAGTTGGACCAAAATAAAAATGAAATCAATATAGTTGGACTGCTTAATTTGGTTCGAGGATCAATTTTGACATCAAGTGATTTCAATTCTCTTTCGGTCACAGTTATACAGGATAGAATCATAGTTCTCCTTACTTAAATTTAGCGTCAATCATGATTTAACCAACTAACAATATATTAATATATTAAAGGAACTGGTAGCTCTTAGAAAAGTGTCCTTAATTATTGTTTAGTGCCAATCATTCTACTTGCAAAGTAGCCCCACAAACACCCGTGACCATTTGTAAAATGTAACAATGGTGGCTTACCCATAGATTGATAATGATATGAAATGGTTTCCACTTTCTACTCTACCTAGATCACTTGGTAAGATGTTCACACTTCACACAGTGACCAATGTGAGAAGATTCCAACAACTTTCATTCTTTCAATTGATTGGTGCTTAGTACTTCCTTTAGTCCTTAATATAAGAAGAAGTTGACTTTTTAAATACATTGAAAAATGAATGTATCAAGTCTATAATATAGTTCAGATACATCAATTTCTCAATGTATCTAAAAAGTGAATTTCTTCTTATATTAAAGACCGGAGATCATGAGAGTATTATTTCTACTCCAACAAGCCAAACCAACGGCTTACAACACCATTTTCAGTAAGTAACAAAACTACGGGCAATTTGTGTTTGTGCTAATTTTTGTTTTAGTCAAATAACCTAATGACTAGAAAAGTCACCTTAAAGATGAATAAGTGAAGTATCCCGAATTCGAACCTAGCTCCTGCACATATAGTGCGATATTCCTACAAACCAAGCTAAATTTATGGGACATTGCTAACCTTTTTAATCAAAACGATATATAAAAAAAACGACAATGTTATTTTTCTTTTTTTACAAAGTTAAGGAAAAAGAAAAACAAAAAGCAAAAATAAAACGAAAATTACACCCTCCAGAACCAAATTTCAAAAGAGTATGCGAAATCAGAGAGATGCTTCATCAAACCATGTAGATGGGTGTGATGGATCAACTGATTTATGTGTCAAAGGAGTTTAGCAAGAAAATCAACACCATTATTTTCTTCTCGAAAATTGTAGTCAATGTGTGATGGAGATGCAACCAACTCATCTAAAGATCCTTTGCATGAGATAGGAGGTCTTATGACTAGGTCCAAGACTATGAGGATGAATCAAGCTTTACAAAGCCAATTTCTTACAATTAGATAAAGATGCTTTGAGCGCAACTGATACGAGACTACTAAGGATCGTCTTGAAAAACAAGTAAAAAGAACTTGACCCTAACCGCGACCTGCCGGTAGAACCAAAGTTATCAAGAAAAAGAGGAACTTGACCTAACCGCGACCTACTGGTAGAACCAAAGTTATCAAACAAAGTGTGACCCTAACTGCGACCTGCCGGTAGAACCAACACTATAAAGTTCTAATCACAAGAACAAAGGAAAAGTTCTCCCAAGAAAACTTTCAAATTGATAATATTCAAGTTGTGATTTGAGAGGTACATGAGAGCCCTATTTATAGTCTATCATTACATTGTAGGATTTATTGTCCACTACCATACATTCATGATAGGCCTTAGAAAATGACCACTAACTTGTAAATTTTCACTAAGCACTATAATGACCTAGTGCATCACTAGGAAGCATCTAGAGAGCCTAGGGAGCAACTAAAGGTCATTTAAAAATGCTCTCAAAACAAAAAACGAAAATTACAATAAAAATATGGAAAATTAGACTTAATTATTTATTTATTTAGTCCAATATTATTAGACCACAAAATCAGCCCATGGATGCTTCTATCATGTGAATTGAGCATCAAGTTGGGTTCAAAGCATCTTCATCCAATTGTAAGAAATTGAGCCAAGTTGGTTCAGCCTCTGATGGATATCGACCTTCTTTTTCTTTGATCTTGATGATTAGGTTTTGTAAAGCTTGATTCATCCTCATAGTCTTTGTAAAGGATCTTTAGATGAGTTGGTTGCATCTCCATCAATGCGCATTTGTCATTTTTTTAACACGTAAAAATGAGATATATTAACCAACCAAATAGTCATGTCAGTACAAGATGTGCCGAACAAGACTACATAAGTTTACAAAGACAACAATAAAAAATACATCATGAAAACCAAAGTTACATCAGACCCAGACAAGTAAACAGGCTCGTCTACCAGCTATGATAGTTGGACACTAGATTACTATTAGAAGCCTTCAACCACCAGTAGGAATGTAGTTTAACCTTGTTCAACAATTGAGTAACGGTCTGCTGTGAGTGACTAAATAACATGTTATTTCTTTCAGTCCAAATTACCCAAAACGCAAAGTAGTCAAATAAGCTACATAAAAGAGTGACACTCTCCGAGACCACATGCTAAGAAAGTAAACTGGAGAAAGTGATTTGCCAAATCATGAGGATCCACCGATGACACGCCAATCCAAGACCTAACTAACAACCAAAGAGAGCCAAAGGTCTTGTAGGAAGTGAACAAGTGTCGAGCTGATTCCTTGTCCTCGCAACCGGCAACACAAGACTGAACATCTTGAGTGATAATTCCTTGACTTGCCAAATTTACTCTAGTTGACAACCTGTCGCGTAACAGTCTCCAAGCAAGAATAAACACCTTCAAAGGGACCTATTTGTACCAAATAAGATCATCAATGCCAGCCCCCCTGACTGAATACCCTTGTGATCAGCCGCCACTGCCACAAATATGGAGAATGAACCTACAGGATAAAGTTATGAAGTAACGCCTGACACTCCCCCAACATCTCCTCCTCCCACGCCCACAACTGTCTCTACCACACCCATGTTGCCCCTCCAACCCACCAACCTAACGAGCACCACTCAACCACCGTACTTGATTTGTGAATCGCCAAATCAAATAAGCGCTGAAACCTCACACACTTATCAGTCCAAAAAAAAGTCTCTGACCCATCCCCCACCTTCCTCTGCACACTGTCCCTAAACCACCCTCCGCATATGCCCTCTACTCCATCCCAAGTCTCACTATCTCCCTCCACCAAGAAGACACATTCCTCCCCCCACTCTCAAGCACGTTCTCTCCACCCCATAACTGGTTGCCAACGCCCTAAACCAAAGACCCCCTCTATCCATCAACATACTCCAACACCATTTGCCAATTAATAAATGAGATCGTTGATCTTGCTAATATATATCCGGACACATGTTAATTAGTGAATGAAAATATAAAAAAAAAATTGTATTAAAATTTAATTTTTAAATAGTCCAAAAATATTAATTTAATTTTTAAAAATTTCAAAGAATTTATCATGCATTTTTAGACTAATTTAGAAAGATATTTATACGAATATTAATATTTTCCTTGGTATAAAAATAAAGTTTTCATTTGATTAATAATAATGGTTAAGGTTTATGTCATAATGTCGTGATCGTTAGTCATAAATCATAATCACTGAAGATGAAATAAGTAGTATTTTTTCTTAACTGATATTTTTCTTATTATATCAACTTGACTGAAAATTAAGATAAAAAGTTCAAGTGTTATTAATTACAGTATTTATTATTTTGTTGGTCAAGATTATTTTCTATTTTATTTTTGCAAAGGTAACTATTCAAGTTATACAAGAAAACAAAATATGTGCCTATCCATAAAATCTTTGATAAGTTGGCGAAGTCAAAAGACTTTCATCTGCTCTTAAGCCGGTCGGTATACATGAATTAAACTGGGTTCTATTGAATTTGAGCTTGATTCAAAAAAAGAAGGTGGTGGATAACTTGAACATATCTAAACATAATGCTACAAAACTTGGAGCTATCATCAACCAATGCCAACTTATTTTCTCTTGTTTGTATGTTAATTCTAGGGTTGAATTTGTAATGAGACAAACAAATGATTTTCAAATTTTGGTTAATATATATCTAATTGTATGGAATGTATTTTAATTAATGTAAATGGAAGAAAAATAAAACAATCGTATACATTGTATTTTTTTTTGTCAAGTAGCATAATGGCTATAAAATCCACCTTAAAGGTGAATAAGTGAAGTGTTTCGAATTCGAATCCGGGACTCTGCACATATAGTGTGATATCCTTACTAACTGAGCTAAGCTCGCATGATACATTGTTTTTTAATTTTAAAATAAAAGTTTACTCTCAAATTATACCAAAAAATGAAATTTACTCTCGATTCTTTTTTTTTTTTTTAAACGAAAATTTGAAATGTGCCTCCTAACAATATTGCACGAAAAAGGGAGAAAAAAAGCCTTAAATAAATAAATTTAATTAATGGAATTTAAAGTTGTAACCCAACAAACTAGTAAACAATAATTCTGAAAATCATAATCGATCGTTAGGTGGTTTAATGAGGATTGACGCCGAACTTGATAGGGAGGATCACAGTTCAATCCATGCAACTGCAATCGAGAGGAGGGTTCGAACCATTTGTTTCCAAAATTGATTCCCGAACCAGATTAAACTAATGGTAAAAGACAAAATAAAAAATTCTGAAAATCATTTCTGAACTCTTAACAATATTACACAAAAAAGGAGAAAAAAAGGCTTAAATAAATTTAATTAATTTAATTTAAAGTTGTAAGCCAACAAACTAGGAAACGATAAGTAATTCTGAAAATAATCTCTTAACTGAACTGATCTAATCAACACATCTGTTTTTTTATAGACCAAAATCAACTCATCATCTGTTGAAACCATTGGATGGATAAGAAAGACAGATATATATAAATTCTATAAATAGTGTCATTTGAATCAGTGTTTCATTTTTCTACCTGTAAATGCTAATGTAGTAGTATTCACTTCTTTTATATATATAGTATAACTACACACAAATTTTCACATCTCATTAAGCTAAAAGAAACAAAACAATGACTAAAGAAGCAATCATTGAAGATGTTCATTCTAAATATCCTGGAAAACTTACCTTTAGGGTCATCATCACTTGTGTTATGGCAGCTAGTGGTGGATTAATCTTTGGTTATGATCATGGTGTTTCAGGTAATGGTTTCCTGTTAATGTCTTGTTGAATTAATTACACCCTTTTGGTGTTTGTATTGATCTGAAAAATGGGTTATGATATTTGTTAATTTCATGTAATTTTGATCTAAAAAAGTGTTACTTTTTTTAACGTTGAAAACAATGTATTTTTGTGATTTTTTTTTATGCATATGTAATGATTGATGAAATGTCTGACATGGATTTTTCCTATATTGGTTTTTTCATAGGTGGAGTGACATCAATGGATTCCTTCTTAAAACGATTTTTTCCATCTGTTTATGAACAAGAACATAATTTGAAACCTTCTTCAAATCAATATTGTAAATTCAACAGTCAGATATTGACATTGTTTACATCTTCCCTTTATATTAGTGCTCTTATTTCTGGTCTTGCTGCATCTAGCATAACAAGAGCTCTAGGTAGGCGTACAACGATGATTTTGGGTGGAATGTTCTTTGTGGCGGGTGCATTACTTAATGGATTAGCGATGGATATTTGGATGCTTATTGCTGGAAGGTTGTTGCTTGGTTTTGGCATTGGATGTGCCAATCAGGTACATTTTCTTTAGATCTGAACAAGTTCTTATCTATGAAGCACAGACACTCCTTGGAGTAGGTGTGTCCTGGTGTCGGACACACGACATTTATGATTACGTTGAATAATGTCATTTTCTCAAATTTTTATCGGTGTTGACGTGTCAGTGTCTGTGTGGTGACCACTGACCAGTATCCGTGCTTCATAGCTTCTTATTCCTTTTGTGTGCGCCCGTGAAAAAATTAGAGTTTCACATGTGTTTGCTTCGGATCATTGTTTTATCGGGTACTAAATAGCTAGATTATGTTCGTCTGATAACTGATTGTTAATTTTTTTGTTTTATTTTACATTTGCAGTCAGTTCCAATCTATGTGTCAGAGATGGCACCATATAAATACAGGGGAGGTCTAAACATGTGCTTCCAATTGTCAATTACTATTGGTATTTTTTCAGCCAATCTCTTCAACTACTACTTTTCGAAGATATGGAACGGTGAAGGATGGCGATTAAGCTTGGGGCTTGGTGCGGTACCTGCGGTGATTTTCGTTATAGGTTCATTTTGTCTTCCTGATTCGCCAAACTCACTTGTTACACGCGGTCGTCATGATGATGCAAGAAAGGAACTTGTGAAAATTCGCGGAACTGATGATGTGGAGAATGAGTTCAGAGATATTATTGCTGCTAGTGAGGCCTCTGCTAAAGTGACACACCCTTGGAAAACATTGTTGCAGAGAAAATATAGGCCACAACTTGTTTTTGCTATATTGATTCCTTTCTTCCAACAATTCACTGGATTGAATGTGATCACCTTTTATGCTCCTATTTTGTTCAGAACAATTGGTTTTGGAAGTCAAGCTTCTCTCATGTCGGCCGCAATCATTGGAAGCTTTAAACCCGTTTCCACTTTGATTTCAATCTTTGTTGTAGATAAATTTGGACGACGTGCCCTTTTCCTAGAGGGTGGTGCTCAGATGTTGATTTGTCAGGTACCTGTTTCACATTTTGCCCATAGAAAATAATGATTTATTCAAACTCCGCTACATAACCATACTATAGCGCTGCTGTTGCAGTTATTTGACAACATTTTGTAGTAAATAGCGTGGTCGGGAACAATAGCGATTTGTTAAAATTTCACTAACGAAAACCCTTTTCATTTCATTGTGTTTGTATATTTTTAATTTGTGTTTTTTGCTTGTTCTGGCCACAGATTATCATGACAATTGCTATTGCCGTCACATTTGGAACAGATGGGAACCCAGGAAAACTACCTAAGTGGTATGCAATTACCGTCGTAGGTGTAATCTGTGTATACGTTTCAGGTTTCGCTTGGTCTTGGGGACCTCTAGGATGGTTAGTACCTAGTGAAATTTTTCCACTCGAAATTCGATCTGCCTGTCAGAGTATTACAGTTGGTGTCAATATGACCTGCACTTTCTTCATAGCTCAATTCTTCACGGCAATGCTTTGTCACTTCAAGTTTGGTTTGTTCATCTTCTTCGGATGTTTTGTGGTCATCATGACTACCTTCATCTACAATTTTTTCCCAGAAACAAAAGGTATCCCACTTGAAGAAATGCACATGGTTTGGAGGCAACATCCCTATTGGGGGAAGTTTTTGGAGTCAGAAAATGAGAAGTTACAAACTTCCAAGACAGACACCAAGGCTTCAATTTAGTTCTTTGTTCGTAGTACAAAAAATATACCACTTGGAATCTTTGTGCTTTATGTACTTCAATGCCAATTGGAATTTCATGTCATCAAATCAATAAGATATAGGCAATAGAATGAAGTTACATTTAATGTCATTTATTTTTTACTATGTAAAGTAGTGGCCTTGCATTTTCAGATTTGATCTTTTCCAGTTACTAGCTATTTTCTTTTAGTACTCTTTCTTTAAAATAGAAATGATTTATTGTTTTGGATTTTTATGAAAATAGATTTTGTAGTGTTAAAAAAATTTACAAAGAAATTTTTTATAAAAGATTCAAATGAAAAATTTGTTTGAATAGTTAGTTATTCTTAAAATGATATTTTAGGTATTTCATCATTTTATTGAAAAAAAATTTGGATATCAAAATTTCAAAAAAATCACTTTTTTTGAAGCTATTTCAAATAGATTTTCATAAAAATCATTTTTGAAATACAACTTTTTATAAAACTTGAAATTTTGACTATTTTTTGTTTTTCAATAATGTACGTCTATGTTATATGATGTCAAAATTAGTGTTTGAATTTAGAAAAAACGAATATAAAAAAACTTGTAATATTTTGAAAAACGGTTTTATAAAATCTATTTTCAAAAATACAAAGAAAAATTTATTTTTTTAAAACTGGATGTAAAATCAGCTTGATTTCAACTATTAACCAAATTGACTAAATGCCAATGCCTAAACTTGTTTAGGTGATGAAACTCTTTTGCAGAATCAAAGATGAAATTTAGGATCAGTTAAACCTTTGTTATCTTCATTCACTTTTGTCATTGCAAAAAGATTTGCTCTATTTTCATTTTGTTTCACATGTATTTATGATGTACAAAATTATTTCTTTTTGACGCAATGATGTACAAAATTATAAAAACAAAAGATAGCATAAAATCAAAGAGTTTTTTTTTTTTGTCAAATAGACTAGTGGGTAGAAATTCACCTCTTTATAAAGAGCTTTTTTTTTTTTGTCAAGTAGCCTAGCGGCTTGAAATTCCACCCTTAAAGTGGATAAGTGGGATGACCCGGGTTCGAACCCCGGCCCCCTGCATATATAATGCGGTGTCCAACCAATTGAGTCAAACTCATGGGACTAAAGAGCTATTTATATCTATACGTAAAGAGGATATCAATTTTTTATTTTATTTTTTGAATGAAAGAGGATACCAAATTTGGGTGCAATTATTCTTTTCTATAAATTTTTTTTTAAATGGTTGAATAAAATTTTGCAACTTCTTTTATATTTTTAATAGAGGAAAAAAAAATGCATTGAAAGTATAAAATAAGTCAACTAATATATTATGCCACGCCATCCCACTTCACTCCACTTTCTTTATATGACATGGAATATTGGTGATTTCTTATTTGATATTTAATGACCGCGTAAAATCATTTTACACTCTCAATACATATCCATTAAACTCTTTTTAATAAATTTTGATTTTCGGTATTTCCACTTTAAATTTGGAAGATGAACATTAACATTATTTGGCAGTTTACATAGAGACAATAAAAAAATGGAAAGAAAAAGAAAAGAGTGGAAGAAAAATAAAAGACAAAAAAAGCTTTTTTATTTCCATTTGGCCCGACTTTTTAAGGTCTCACAAGCTGGCTGAAAGCTAGAAGTGAAAATAAGAGCTTGTTGTTTTTTTTAGCTTCAAAGTTATTTTTAATCTAAAATTTGTTTGGTAAAATATATTTTTTTTTAAAAATTTGTACAAATTTTTTTAAAAAAAAAGATAATAACACCTAATAATATTTAAATGAAAAAATAATAAAAAGAGCCTTCAGTAGGATTTGAAGCGTGATCATTGCAAAAAAAATTCTGGATTTTCTTTTTTCAAAAGTATGTTTCAATCTCTTATTATAGAAGCTCATTTAATCCAATTTTGCACATTGAAAAAAATCTGTTTTTTACGGTTAAGAGCTTTACTAAAAATGTGTTTGGCTCAATGCAAAAAAAAAATGTGTTTGACCCAACTTTTAATTAAAAAACTAAAAAAGCCGGATCAAACGGAGCCTAATTATTAAAAGCAAATGCAAAGAAAAGTGAAAAAATGTTTTCTCAGTATGTGCTTAATTTTTTTTTTTTTAAGCAAGCATGTGCTTAACTTGTGTGTTTATGTTTACGGTGAATAAATATGGGGTCCATCACCTTTTACATTTCTTCTCATATAAAGGCATGTAAGGCAAAGAGAGAGGCTTGTTTCCGTAATTACCCCCAATCTAACGACACTCATGGATTTTAATAGGGTTGTTTGCGGTTAGGGTCGATTCGGTTTTGAGTATAAAAGTCATTTAAACTACGAGATAAAAGTGCAAGCGGTTCGGTTTGATTCGATTGATTTTTAAAAAGTCGCTCAAATCAAACCAATGCGTTTATGGTTAGTGTTAAGAATATTGACTTTTAGTCAAAGCTCGCATTAGTTAGGATTTCCATTAGAGTTGGTTAATGGTTTGTTATAGTTAGTTAAGTTCAAAATGCTCTATATAAGAGCACCTATTGTACTCTTTTCACTCATCTTTTAAATATGAATCATTTTGATTTTTTCTATCTTGAAGACTTTCTTAGTTCTTCTCCTTCATTTTTCCATAACTACCAAAATCTTAACATGGTATCATCCGCCTTCATCGATCCCTTCCGCAGCCATAACCGTTTCGGTTATGTATCTCAACAAACTTTTCGGGCACCTCCGTCGCCACATTTGGCCACCGTACCGGTACTGGAAAACTCATCCATTACTCCTCACAAAGAACTCTTCACTACACTTTTTGATCCTCCATCCTTTATCATGGTTTACACAATTCTCAATCATCTATGGAAGAAATCCAAGATGCAGCAATTCTTACCACTTCCTCCACTTCGAAATTCACTTTAAGAGTGTCATACCCCAATTTTTGACCTAAGATCCCACCTCATGTCCATATGTCATGCATTTTGTCCGGAATCTGTTTCGCTTTTTCAAACGAAATTTCGGCAGAAAAGCATTTTAAAATACCTCATTTTGTGTTCATTTATTATTTATATTATTATTATTATTATTATTATTATTATTATTTTGTTTTTCCAATTTTTATTTTATTATATTACTCAGTTTTTTTATTATTATTATTTATTTATTTATTTTGTTTTTTATTTATTACTTTATTTCTTTTTCTGTTTTTTTAATTAATTAAAAAAATCAAAATTTGTCCAAAGTCAACTTTCTCTTCACACGCAAAGGAGCATTTTTTCTGCAGAAAGCAGTGTACTTGTTTGTCCATTTTTAGCCCTTTGTTCCCTCTTTTGATTTTTTTCAAAATCCTAGCTTTGGGTATATAATGAACAGAAGTTAGATGAACAAAAAAAAGGGATCAGCCGCAACATACAAACAGAGAAAGAAAAATGTCCTTTTCTTTTCCTGAATCAACACAGTAATCATAAACAAAAAAACCAAAAATAATCCAGATTTCAACAACACTAAAACTGAAACCTTCATTTCTTTTTCTTTCTCAATCAAAAAATAATAAGACCACAAACATCACAACAGTTCCTCAAAAAAAAAAACAAATCATCGCTCATCACCATAAAAAACCCCATACTTTCTTTCTTTTCCAAATCCAAAACCGGCCAAAACAAAACCCACGTTTTTCCCTCAACCCAGACCAAAAACAATCAGAAAAATAGAAACGAAAAGAAGTGAGAGGAACAAAACACCAGCAAACTAAATCAACATCAAAGGTTGATTTTTTACCTTCTTTTGTTTTTTTCCCGATCTATGCTGTTTGTATAGGATTTAGGTGTTTTTAGTTTTAAATTTGGGTTTAGAAAGGGATTGGGAAGGTTTTGATAAGAAAAAATTTAATTTTTTTGAAAAAATAAGGGTTAGCCGGCGGAGCCGCCGCCGGAATCGCTCCGGCGTGGCGACGTCTCGCCGGAAGGGATGAATGTTCATCCCTGGTTCTTCAAATGAAGAACCGTAACCCTAGCAGAGCAAAAAAGAAAGGAAGAAGAAGAGAGGAAGAGAGATTTCGGCTGAGAGAGAGCAAGAGATGAGAAAAAATGAAATTTTTTTAGGGTTAGGGGTATTTATACCCCCAACCCGATTCGGTGTGCGCGTGTCTATCGCAGAACACCATGCACCCTCTCATCTCAGCCACTAATCTTTATCATATGACTCATATATTTCCTTTTTAAAATTAGATCGTGGCCGTCTGATCCATCAAACGGCCAGATTTGATCCTGGTCTTTTTTTGTTTGTCTACACAGATGGGCCATTGTTGGGCTGGGCTTTACTGTTTTGCTGCTATTAGCACCCCCTGTTTATTTCGTTTTAATGTTCACACCCCCCTGTTTTAATTTTATTTTATTTTAGCTTATGAGATAAGTGCTTTTGGCATAAGCTATTTTTGCTTTTATTTTAGCCAATCAAGCATGATGTTGAGGCTTATTTCATTTTCCTATTTATTTGATATCTAGATATTGTTGATATTATTTAATGTCTTTATTTATTTTTAGTTAATTTTATTTTTTAAGCTTATGAGATAAGTGCTTTTGGCATAAGCTATTTTAGCTATTTTTTAGCCTTGTAAAGCATGATGTCGAGGCTTACTTTCATCTTTTAGTTTCGTATTTATTTATTTATGCTATTTATCCATTGCATATCATATTTATTTCATTACATCAATTTATTCATCACTTTTTTTTACCTTTATTTTATTATCGTAATATTGAGTATTTATCGCTTATTAATTGCCGTTTATTTTTGCTCTTGAATTTATGATGTAATTAGACCAAGTGTAAATTCTAAATAAAAGTGCATAGCATACCCCCTCTCTTGCATCATTTCATATTTATTTTCTTGCAAAGATTTTAGAGTGTGATTAGGCCAATGTACTCATAAATGAAAAATTGCATCTCATGCATATTTATTTTTTATCGCATTCCGCCATATGCGTAATTTTAAATTCCGAGGGAAAAGGCACCGTTTTGATCAAAATATCATTACGGATTGTCTTCGCGCTTAATTTTCTTATTGCGACGTTAGTATTATTATTCGCGCTACCTTTTTTTATTAATTTTGAACCCAACATTCCAATTGAAATAATTAGTCGTTTTATTCTCAAAAATGAGGTCAACACCTCTTCAAAAAAATGATTAGTCACTTTATTCTCAAAAATGAGGTCAAAACCTCTTTCAAAATATCAACACAATTTCTTTTTGAAATTCTGGCGAAGTGCTGACAGATGTCGTATACAAAGCTGTAGCACTTGTCTTATAATAACGTGATGCTAAGACAGATGTTTCAGCATCTCGTACCAGTACAGAACAAAACAGACAAGGTAAACATAAATTGCAGAAATGAAAGAACACACCGAAATTGTTAACCCAGTTCGGAGCAACTCTCCTACTCTAGGGGCATACCAAGCCAGGAAGGAAATCCACTATTAGCAGTATTAATTCAGAGCTAAACTCCCCCGTTTACAACTCATCACTTAATCCCTACCCAATGCAACTTCTACCTAGGAACTCCTAGATATGAGATCCCATCTCACTTCCCTTCAATCACACACCATGTGGTTATAACAACAATACAAACAAAATGGTTTCAATCACCAAGAAAACAAACCTTCTCCGTACTTAAAAGCTTAGGAGAGATTACACAAACTTGGAGTTGCTTACAAGCTTCCTCCAATGACAATAGTGATCAACTCACAATCCGAGTGGTTCACTTTTACACCGACTCTCCTAGAGAGTGGCTACACGACTAAGCCCTAATAATATTACATTGTCGGCTTCAGTAAGTTTTAGGTTTTTAGTCTTCACATATATATATGACCTGAGTTAGCATAGACAAGATCTTCATATTGGGCTTCAAACTTCAGTTGATCTTTTGCAAAGTCCAGCACACATGAAATGGAAAGAATCACTTGTTTCCATAAATGGCGTAGCATATTATGGAAATATAACCTGGTGCAGCCGCCTTATAAAACCTCAATGAAAACGTGCGTCTTGGTATATAAGGAAAGGCGAAAATATTGCTTAGGCGAATCTTCAAGGATATGGCGCATAAATACAACGAGAATTACTGTCACGACAGATGCTGTACCCACATGCTACGGCATCTGGTCCAACATCTTGCTAGAACTTGTTTTTGCAAAATGAGGCCAACATACAAAACACCAACAATCTCCCCCTTTGGCAAATTTTGGCTAAAACAAACTAAGACCAGTTCTGGAGAGATGCAGTACATTCCTTCCTTCAAGTCAACACAAACACACAGCTAAGAAGGAAGATAACACATTATCACATTATTTTCAAAAGAGATCTTTAGGTGAGAAATTATGAACAAGCAGCATCAGAGGCATGCAACAGCGGAAACATATAACTAGCCTCATAGAGTACAAGATAGGAGAGAACTAAACTCTCACATATTAAGCACACATACGTAAGCGCCATACAAATGCACTAGGGAAAAATAAATTCCCACATACATGAATCACCATAGGAAAAATAAATTCCTACACCACTGAGAAAAATAAATTCTCAGATATCAAGCAAAAGTGGATTCCATTAAAACAGACTAGATGCCTTAACATTAGGGATGACATCTGTCAAACACAACATGCATCACAAATTAATACTACTCCCCCTGAGTTCATGCATGTCACACACCAGAGATTACTCCCCCTCACCATATTAGAGCATACACAAACACACTAGATACTTACTCCTCCTCAAGCTCTGCATACAGACAAACAAGCATACTACACATACTACAGAAGGTATAGCATATGTAACATCATCATCACGAAAGAGAGAAAAAGTATTTTTACTCCCCTTGAATACATACATGCATATTGTACAGATCGGAAAATAACACATATCCCCCTCACTATATGCATAACATGATAAATTATACTCCCCTTCAACACATGCATCACAAGCAACACAACGCACATACTACACATCATCTTCTTCCACTTTATCTCCTTCTACCTTGTCCATAGTGCCAGAAAATATCTTCCCTGGAGCTCACCCAGATACAGAACAGGATGCCTGCTCTGATACCAATTGAAATTCTGGCGAAGTGCTGACAGATGTCGTATACAAAGCTGTAGCACTTGTCTTATAATAACGTGATGCTAAGACAGATGTTTCAGCATCTCGTACCAGTACAGAACAAAACAGACAAGGTAAACATAAATTGCAGAAATTAAAGAACACACCGAAATTGTTAACCCAGTTCGGAGCAACTCTCCTACTCTGGGGGCATACCAAGCCAGGAAGGAAATCCACTATTAGCAGTATTAATTCAGAGCTAAACTCCCCCGTTTACAACTCATCACTTAATCCCTACCCAATGCAACTTCTACCTAGGAACTCCTAGATATGAGATCCCATCTCACTTCCCTTCAATCACACACCATGTGATTATAACAACAATACAAACAAAATGGTTTCAATCACCAAGAAAACAAACCTTCTTCGTACTTAAAAGCTTAGGAGAGATTACACAAACTTGGAGTTGCTTACAAGCTTCCTCCAATGACAATAGTGACCAACTCACAATCCGAGTGGTTCACTTTTACACCGACTCTCCTAGAGAGTGGCTACACGACTAAGCCCTAATAATATTACATTGTCGGCTTCAGTAAGTTTTAGGTTTTTAGTCTTCACATATATATATGACCTGAGTTAGCATAGGCAAGATCTTCATATTGGGCTTCAAACTTCAGTTGATCTTTTGCAAAGTCCAGCACACATGAAATGGAAAGAATCACTTGTTTCCATAAATGGCGTAGCATATTATGGAAATATAACCTGGTGCAGCCGCCTTATAAAACCTCAATGAAAACGTGCGTCTTGGTATATAAGGAAAGGCGAAAATATTGCTTAGGCGAATCTTCAAGGATATGGCGCATAAATACAGCGAGAATTACTGTCACGACAGATGCTGTACCCACATGCTACGACATCTGGTCCAACATCTTGCTAGAACTTGTTTTTGCAAAATGAGGCCAACATACAAAACACCAACACTTTTCAACATCATCAAGCATCAAAATATTTTGTCATCATACACTTTTCAAAACTTTGGACTTTAAACCGAATGTTTCCTTTTATCGCGAAAACCTTGGATTTTAACCCAAGAGTTCTTTTTCATCGCTAAACTTGGATTTTAAACCAAGTGCCTTGGATTTTAAACCAATGGCTTCTTCCATCGCTAAAACCTTGGATTTTAAACCAAGTGTTCCTTTCTCTCGCCAAAAACCTTGGATTTTAAACCAAGTGCATTTTCTTCATTCATACATTTTTTTTATCATGCATAAGCCTTGGATTTTAAACCAAGTGTCTTTTATCACTCAAAACATTTTCTCAATAAACCTTGGATTTTAAACCAAGTATCCGCGTCTTATTTCTTAACCAAACTTCAATCAATTTAACCATATAGACTTTCTTCACAAATTAACATCAATCAAACTCACATTTTGCCACTTTTGGCTTTTGGTCTTTTTAAACCATTTTCAAAACCTTAAAAACAAACAAACAAATTTACTCGTCTTTTTACCCCGAACTACGGTGGTTTGATCCTTCGGGTACGTAGGCATGAGACTTGTCTCTCCAATAAATAAAATCAACAAAAACATTTTTTTCGTCACTTTAAACTTCTTTTTTTATCATCAATTTAATTCCCACTTATACATTTTCACAAGCAATTAAAATTAAGCGCAAAGTTAGAATAAAAACAAGAGGTTCCTATAGAGTACTATAGATACTTAGGGTGCTAGTACCTTCCCTTCGTATAACCAACCCCCGAACCTTGTTCTCTAAAAAATAGGGTTTTTTCGAACTTTTTCCCTTTCCCTCGGATAAATTAAAGATCGCTGGTGGAACATTAAATTGCGATTTGAAGTTAATTAATAACTCGATATCCAAAAATCACTGCGACAAAGAGCCATCAATTCAACTTTTGCGTGCTTCAATTTCAGCGGTAGAGGGAGAAATTCATCATCATCTACCTCTGTTCTTGAATCAATTTCACCAAATCATCACTGCAATTTCAGGTTTGGTAATTTTCATCATTCAATTCTAGATTCCAAACCTTTGATTCCATTAACCATTCCAGAAATTGATGGCTCTACCATCAAGATTGGGGAAATAATTTGTTTCCTCAAATCTGAAATTTTGCAATTCAAAGCCATGGAAGAATACATGAAATTGAAGAACCTTGAATCTGAGTTCGTTACTTCTGAATTAGTCACGAAATTGAACGATTTCATCACAAATTTGGATTTCGTTTCAGTACAAATATGTTGCTTGCATTACCACATCAACAACACTATTATCGCCGTCGACACTGTTTTTGATCTCGGCGGTGTAGTCACGCCTCTCTCTGTCACGCTATTCTATGGTGCGATGTTATTTGTCTCACCGTCAACCTTTGATTTTCTCATCATGTTCATTATTGAACTTTCTGGTGAATTCGTCGTCTTAATTTTCGATCCCGGTGGTGTCACCAAACTCATATTCGTCGCAAGAACACAAGGTGTTTGTGTTAAGTCTTTCTTGCTTCTGAACTCCAGTTTTCTTTCTGAACTCAATCTGGCCTCTGGTATGCTTTATGATACAACTTCAAACTTTTACATCTATCATCTGTTATTGGATTTTACTGCATTCTTGAGTTTACAACTTCATGGTTTGTTTTCTGGGAACAACTATAAGAATTGAATCAGTTGATGATATTTGTTGAAGTTGATTAATTAGTGTTGGTTCTGTCTGATTTTTTGTTTCCAAACTCATACTAAGAATTCTCTTACTATGAGTTTAAGGGAGGATATTACAATATAGAAGTCAATTCTACAACATTATTCAAGTTTGGTTCTGAAGGTTTATAGATTCTAATGGGTTAGCAGGTTTTGAAGTGTTATCAGTTAGTGAAAATGTGGTAATAGGTGAAGGTTTTAAGCATGGTTGCTTTGTTCTACCTCCACTATTGTTGCTTGTGTCATTGAGTTTCAATCATGTTATGTTGAGATGGTTCTTGGTAGATAGCATGGAATTGTTTCATTTTTATTGCAATAACAAATGATAAATGATGCAAGTCCTCTGAATTGACTACATAGATTCTACTAATGGTCATTAAGCATGAGGATTCAATCATTGTGATTATAATCTTGCTGAGGCACATGTGTTCATTAAGCTCCTTGTCATTGAGTGTATGTTTAATACTCATTAGTCACTAAAGGTTTGAGTTCAAATGGAAGGTCATTTGTTGTATGCTAGTTTCTTATCCAAGCTTGGTCTTCTTTACATACATGAGCCTAAGCTTGAGGGAGGATGTTAAGCTTGGTCTTCTTTACATATATGGTCTTATTTTCAAATGGTCTTTGAAGATCAACTTTGTTGATTGCTGGATCTTAGATTACTTCGTGGAGTTGCTTATGGTCACTCTTGGTTTGGTAGGTGAGGTTATAAGTTCTGTCATGGAAGCCTTTGTGTTTGTCATGGAAGCTTTTGTGTTTTTAATATACTTAACATTTCCTATAATTGTTGAAGCATATATCATATGGCCTTCATATTCATGATTGTGAACTAATTGGTAATGCTATGATAAGAAGCTTAGAAACACCATTTGGTTAGAGGACTATGGTTGATGGTGATGTTGGTTCTATCTTTGATTCAAGTCATATTTGGGTTGATCATAATTCTTTGCCTCATTGTAAGAGTTAAGTGCAGATAGTCATGTACATGTATGGATTCTTCAAGAACAAGAGAATTGTGTTTTATGACAGATTGGTTCAACAATGCAGAATGATGAGGAAATTGTTGATGTCATTGCTCATCACCCATACTGTGTACAGCTACACGCCAAAATTTAATATTTTGTTTCTTTATTTGGCTTTATCTTTGTAATTCAAACTCAAATTGTTAAATTCACCAATGTTGAGTTTGAGGGAGAATGTTAAGAATATTGACTTTTAGTCAAAGCTCCCATTAGTTATGATTTCCATTAGAGTTGGTTAATGGTTTGTTATAGTTAGTTAAGCTCAAAATGCTCTATATAAGAGCACCTATTGTACTCTTTTCACTCATCTTTTCAATATGAATCATTTTGATTTTTTCTATCTTGAAGACTTTCTTAGTTCTTCTCCTTCATTTTTCCATAACTACCAAAATCTTAACAGTTAGTTCTGATTTGTGCGGTGTATCGCGACATAAAAAGTATGACAATATCACCATCTTGTTACAAAATAAACATAGGACGTTTTAATTTGATGTTGCTTAAGTGGTTATGTGAAGTTGAAAAACTTCGTTTGTTTATTTTATTGCTTCATTGGGTTTCTTTTTTCTTGATGTAATTGACTCTTGTTACTCTATCTTGCGCACACCTTGTTCTAATTTGGAACCATATTTTTAAGGGTAAATAAGGTTTTACCCCCTGCAAAATTTGTGAATTTTGGATTACCCCCTGCAAAATATTTTTTTAGGATTACCCCCCTGCAATATGTAGATTCTACCAATTAGCCCCCTACCTGCACAAGTGTGCATGTGATGTGGAGGGAATCATGACATGGCGTTGCACGTGGAAAATTATTTTATTTTTTATTGCCACCTGTAAATGTTTTTAGTTTTTTTTGTTGATAGATTTAGTTTGTTTTTATTTTTATGTTAATTTGGTGGTTCCACCCTCACGTTTTTTATTTTTTATTTTAAAAAAAAATCATAAAACAGAAATAGAAATAAGTTGAAACGTATAGTATAATCCCTAAAATTTCTCTCACAAAATCAAAAGACGAACACGAAGAATCGAAGAAGAAGAATCAAAGAAATCGAACAACAACATGAAGCAGAATTCCAAGAACACGAAGCAGAATTCCATTGTTCATGGTTTTTTTTTCTTTCCATTCATCACAACAATTTCATCTAGTTCATCATCTCAAACAAGCAGATCAACAGCTTTCCATACTACCAAAAAAAAAAATCGAAATTTCAAAAGTATGAAATCAAAATTTATGACTGAAATTTGGCTTCATTGTTCATACCCCACTATTTTCACATTTCCAAAATTTTCAGTTGGGATTTTGGATTGTATTGGAACAAAATATGTGTTAATACACACCCTTAAGTTTTGATGATAACAAAGTATTAAATGGACAATTGATGGTACTAATGTTTAAATTAAGTGCAGGAGAATTCAACGTTAAATCAAGAGCACACTTAATTTAGACTCTGATGAAACCTATGGAAGTCTGAATAATTACACTCTAAAAGAGTTCAGAAGCTACAACATGGTCAGAAGCTAAACAAAGTTCAGAAGCTCAAAGAGGATCAGAACGTCTGCAAGTGTTCAGAAGCTCAAGGATGTTCAGAGGCCTACAAGAGTTCAGAAGCTGTTTGCTAGTCATGAGGCATTCAGAGGATGAAGACGTTCAGAAGCTCAATTGCGAAGGACTATCAGAGGGCAACCATACAAGACCAATCAGACTCCAAATTATCAAAGGTTAATCAGAAGCAAAGGAATTCCCCAGTCATCAGAGGGCTACATCAACTACAACTTATCAAGCTTGATGATTTGTTCTAAGGTCAACTAATTGCAACGGTCACAAAGGATGTGATCCCTCTCTCTAGGTGCTAGTTGTACCTTATAACTGTACTATTGGACAAACAGTAAAGGTGAAGCCTCTCTGCAAAGGAAGACGTGGCTTTACTCAACGGATCTTCAAAGACTACAGCTGTCCATTTTACAACGGGAATTTCTCCAACGTCTCAATGTCTTTCTCAACTCATATAAATATGCCAAAGAAAGAATTGATGACTAGCGATCTTCATCAGAAAACATCTCTCAGAAGAAAGTGAGAATCTACATTGTAATAGAAAATATCTCTCAAATGAAGTGAGCATAGAAACTAGCTTAAGCCTTTGAAGTTATTATGTTTGTAATAAGTTTAAGCTTATAAGTTAGTGGTAAGTCTTCTGCTTAGTGTAGAAGCAACAAAGTCTTCTGCTTAGTGTAGAAGCTCTTCTGCTTAGTGTAGAAGTAAGAAAGTCTTCTGCTTAGTGTAGAAGCACATAAGTCTCAATCTTAGTGATTAGAGCATGAAGTCTTGAGCTTGAGTGCTTGAGCAAGGAAGTCTCTGATCTTGTGTGATTAGAGCAAGGAAGTCTCTCTGTCTTGTGTGGCTAAAAGCAGGAAGTCTTAAGCTTGTGTGCTTGAGCAAGGAAGTCTTTGATCTTGTGTGATCAGAGCAAGGAAGTCTCTCTATCTTGTGTGACTAAGAGCAGGAAGTCTTGAGCTTGTGTGCTTGAGCATCTATTATAATCCTTGTGATTATAGTGAACTCTCTTGGAAACAAGGGGACTGGAGTACTCTCAATTTGTGAGGGGAACCAGTATAAATTGTTGTGTGTTCTTCTCTCTCTCACTCTCTCATTTACTCCTTCATCATTCATAACACCATAAGTTAATTGTGTGAACAATCCGCTGTGCTTTAAAGACTCTGAAAAGGTTTAAATATCTTGGAAAGTTTTTAAATATCCAAAACACAATTCAACCCCCCCTTCTTGTGTTTTCTCCACGCACCTTCAATTGGTATCAGAGCTCCGGTTTTGTTGGTAAATCACTTAACCGTGAGACAGTCAAGATCCAAAGGAGAAAACCACCATGGCTCAAAACATGGATGATTGGAAGCAGAAGTTATATCAACAAGTTGCTGATCTTGTCAAAGAAATTGAAGATTGACTGAGCTTAAATGAAGATCTGAGCAACAATCAAAATCCTTCCACATCAGGGGTTAATCAAACTTCTAGTATTGATTCTACAACTACTACTCTTTGCCTCATTAGTGATGATAATGAAAGCATTCAGTGGGCAACAGTAAATGGTCTGTTAGATCAATATGAGGAGTTTAGGATGGAGGAAAATGAGAGCATTGAGGAAATGAACATAAGGTTTCAAGCTATCACAAACAAGCTTGAAGAGCACAACAACAAACTCAGCAACAAAGAGCTTGTAAGCAAGTTGCTGAGAAGTTTGCCTCTGAATTGGAATGAAATTCCAAATACTATAGAGGAAACTGAAGACATCAATTCAATGAGTCCTGATCATTGATTGATTTACTCAGAGTCCATGAATTGGCTCTGAAGGATATGCAAGAGTTGAACGTTGAAGAAGCAGAAGCAGCAAGAAAAGGAAAGCAAGCATTGGAGCATAAAGATCTTGTTGAAGAACCTGATGAAGAGTATCTTGAAAGGTTTTCATGAAAAATTCAAAGATGGTATAACTTCAAGAAGAATGGAGGAAGATTGGCTAAAGGAATGACAACATGGGATGTACTAGACAACTTCTCTGAAGATGAGTCTGAAAGAGCTCCAGGAGCTGAAGGATCAAGTTCTGAAGATGGCTCAGACTCTGAAGACTCAAGTTATGATGAAAAGTCAGAACCTGAGAGCATAGAAATTATCCAGAGATCAATGAATCAGGTATATTCTCGTCTTTCCAAAGCAAAATTGATCATGCATCTTAATAAGATCTTGCTTAAACGCTATAATAGTCAGCAGAAGCATAAAAAGCTTAAGTAAGCAAGCAAATCACTCTAAAGGTCTTGTTCAAAAAGATTTTATCAAAACAAAAGACCTTGAGAATGATTATGCTATATGTTACAAACCCCTTGAGCACTCTCTAGTTCTCAAAGAGTACTGTAACATTAATGCTGATCAAAATAAAATTGTTTCCATGCTTTGCAACCTTAAGACCAAAAATACTAATGGGATTGGATACTCTAGTAGTAAAACATTAGAGGAACCGAGCTCATCAGTTATTGATGGAAGCTTCTCACTTCCAAATCTTTACACTACATTTGTATCTGATAGCACTCAGATGAAACAAATGGAGGATGAAGATTTGGCAACTAACAGTCTAGGACCCTCAAGCAAGTGGGTACCAAGAGAAAAAATTGTTTACTTGATTGCAGGTGAAAGTAAGACTCTGAACCTTCCAATCACTTGGATGCATGTGACTGTGAATGGAAAAAGAGCAATTGTGCATAGAAGGCACATTCTTGAAGAGTCAGATGGAGAAGAAGATGAGATGGAGTATATAAGGAGTAGGAGGGAGCATGAAGAATTTGAAGCTTGTTTTGAAGATGATAACAACTCAGTGTGGTGGAGTGATTGCTCAGGCTATGACTCTGACTATAATTAAATCAAGAAAGCTGCAATACAAGGTAAGTCTGCTTATCTCTTGAATGACAATTCAGAGGAATAACTTTCAAAGGTTGAAAATGTCTTCTTAGGACACACAATGTTCAGTACTAAAAACCTTGAAAATTCTGTCTGAACATATTTTTTTGTGTCCTGAAAGGTTTGTTTTTTAGCCTCTGAAGTTTTTCAGGTTTCAGCATCTGAAGAAGCTCAGACTCTGAGAAACTTTTCAACCTCTGACGGGTTAAGCCTCTGAATAGGAATTGAATTGGAAACGTTTAAGTATTTTTACTAAAATGTTTTGGCGCTAAATAGACAACACGTACACACGTTCTGATTGGTTTAAAACAGTTAATGATTAGTTCTTTTCCTTTTGATTTATTTTTGTGACTTAATTTGCCTTTAATCAAAATCACTAAATCACTTGCACACACTGCATCTTCACAACCTACACTTTTGATTGTCTCAAACTTAAGAAAAACCCTCTTTCTTCAAAATTTTAGCAAAACCCTAACTGTAGAAATGACAGCATCCACATCGTCTTCAGATTCTCTATTTGTGTTTCCAAAGAACTTTCTTATCAATACTATTACTTGCGAAGAATTGTTCTCCACAGATTTGTCTCTAGAGATGGAGGGAAAATCTCTAAATCTGGTTATGGAACAACCAGTGGATTTTGACAGCTTGGAAAAGAATCATTTTGGTGTCTTAAAGTATTTTATTGAACGTGATGAGAGCTTTAAATACATGGAGTTGCTAAATGGCCCCATCTATCCATCGCTAGTAAAGGATTTCTGGATCAGAAGTAAGGTTAAGACGGTTGAAGACTACAACAGGGAGCTGGATGAAAAGAAGAAGGAGAAGTTAGAAAATAAGGACAAGACTCCTCAAGAATTGGGAATGAGGATAGTTGAAGAAACTGAAGTGCATTCTGTGGTTTGTGGATTTGAAGTAATTCTTACTGCTTCAAATCTGGCTAAGGTATTATCCATTCCAAATGAAGGTATATACCATACCTTTAGCCAAAGTGAAGCAAAGAACTCAGAATTTCTGGTAAACATGACCAAGCTGTGCTACACTAAAGGAAAGAGTTGTGAAAGCAATAAGGTGGGTGATCTGAAGCCTATTCAAAGAGTATTAGCCAGAATAGTTCTAGGATCAATATTTCCAAGAAGTGGAAGTACTGATCAACTCTCTTGGGATCATAGGCACTTTGTCTATTTTCTCACAAGAAAGTTCAATTTGAACTGGGCAAAATACATCTTCAATCACCTCTGCAAGGCTATAAGCGCTACTCAGAAGCAGTCTAAACCAAATGATCATATCATCTATCCTAGGATCCTGAGTGAGATATTTTATCAGTGTGGAGTGATAGATGCAATTAAGGCTGCTGGTCATGACAATCTGATTAGGGAAATCAGAGCTTCTACAATCTCTGCTCACACTCTCTCTAACATGAACTTACTAGCAGGAAAAGAAATACAGCCCTCTGATCCATTTGAACCTCTACCTCACTCACAAGATTCAATGGTAAAGAGATTTGAGATTGACATACCTTCTGTCTCAAATGGTATTGTCAATCAATATATACAACTGCTAGAAAGTCAAGATGAGGGGTTTGAGATTGAAGAAGAAGAGCTGAAGAAGAAAAGGAAGAGGCTGGTGAAGATAAAAGTAGAGAAGAATAAAGCTGAAAGGGTAGAGAGCAAAGGGAAAATCAAGTCCAAAGCTGAGAGATCAACTGTGATAGCAGTAGATGATGAAGAAAGTGAAGATGATGATGAACCACTGTGTGTCAGAATGAAGAAACTCACAAAGGGGCCAAGAAAGAAAACCACTGAAGGCTCAATCAAGGACAACTCAGGAAATGCATCTGTGTCTACACCTGCTAATGTCAACACTCAAGAAACTCAACCAACACCATTATCAACCCAACCAAAAATAAACAAAAATCCTGCTCAGAACCCACTCACCCATTCACCCTCTGAGCAGACTCAGAACATCACTATCCAAACAAATCCTGAAGACAATCTCACGTTAAAACAAATTGTGTCAGGACATGTTCATTCAGACCCTCCCACATCAAAAATAATCCATACTGAACCACAGGTCGCATCTGAACCTATCCAATCACGACCTGAACAACAAAATACTGAGGAACTTGAACCTCACTCCGATGTTTCAAAACATACTGAACTTATTGATTCAGAAGATATCCAACATTCCTCACCATCGAACTATGTTGATGATATGGTCCAAGAGCTTCATGTAGATGATTTTCATCTTAAAGCTTTTGATCAACAGCAACAACAACCTCAAACATCACCTCAACACATCTCTTCACCCTCAAACTCTGAACCTCATCCAACCAACTCAACTAACCCTGAAATCTTGAGTGAATGCAATAGCTTGATTAAACAGATACATGGTCTTCCTGAGTTAAGACTTTCTGACATATTGTCGCGGTGATTTTTGGATATCGAGTTATTAATTAACTTCGAATCGCAATTTAATATTCCACCACCGATCTTTAATTTATCCGAGGGAAAGGGAAAAAGTTCGAAAAAAAACCCTATTTTAGAGATCAAGGTCCGGGGGTTAGTTATACGAAGGGAAGGTATTAGCACCCTAAGTATCTATAGTACTCTATAGGAACCTCTTGTTTTTATTCTAACTTTGCGCTTTATTTTAATTGCTTGCGAAAATGTATAAGTGTGAGAATTAAAGTGATGATAAAAAATGCTTAAAGTGATGAAAAAGAAAGAAAAATGTTTTTGTTGATTTTATTGATTGGAGAGACAAGTCTCATGCCTACGTACCCGAGGGATCAAACCACCGTAGTTCGGGGTAAAAAGACGAGTAAACTTGTTTGTTTGTTTTTAAGGTTTTGAAAATGGTTTTAAAAGACCAAAAGCCAAAAGTGGCAAAATGTGAGTTTGATTGATGTTAATTTGTGAAGAAAGTCTATATGGTTAAATTGATTGAGATTTGATTATGAAATAAGACGCGAACGCTTGGTTTAAAATCCAAGGTTTATTGAGAAAATGTTTTGAGTGATAAAAGACACATGGTTTGAATTCCAAGGTTTTTGTAAGAAAAAGAACACTTGGTTTGAATTCCAAGGTTTTAACGAGAAAAATAACACTCGGTTTGAATTCCAAGGTTTTTGCGATAAAAGAACACTTGGTTTGAATTCCAAGGTTTTTTGATAGAAATGTTTGATGAAATTTTTTGTATTTCCATGATATTTCGAAAAGAAAATAATTATGTATTTTTGAAAGAGGTTTTGACCTCATTTTTTGAGAAGAAAATAGGTAATGGTTACGCGCGCAAAATGACACTAACCTAAAACGTCATAACAAATAAATTAAACGCGAAGACAATTCGCAATGATATTTTGATCAAAGCGACACTTTTTCCCTCGGAATTTAACGTTACGCATATTGGCGGAAAGCGATAAAAAATAAATATGCATGAGATGCAATTTTTCATTTAGGGTACATTGGCCTAATCACACTCTAAAATCTATGCAAGAAAATAAATATGAAATGATGCAAGAGAGGGGGTATGCTATGCACTTTTATTTAGAGTTTACATTTGGCCTATTTACATCCTAAATTCAAGAGCAAAAGTAAATGGCAATTAATAAGCGATAAATACTCAATGTTACGATAATAAAATAACGGTAAAAAAAAAATGATGAATAAATCGATGTAATGAAATAAATATGATATGTAATGGATAAATAGCATAAATAAATAAATACGAAACTAAGACAATGAAAATAAACCTCGACATCATGCTTTACAAGGCTAAACAAAGCTAAAATAGCTAATGCCAAAAGCACTTATCTCATAAGCTTAAAAAATAAAATTAGCTAAAAATAAATAAAGACATAAAGTAATATTAACAACTTTTAAATATCAAATAAATAGGAAAATAAAATAAGCCTCGACATCATGCTTGATTGGATAAAATAGCTTATGCCAAAAGCACTTATCTCATAAGCTAAAAAAAATAAAAATAAAATTAAAACAGGGGGGTGTGAACATGAAAACGAAATAAACAGGGGGTGCAAAAAGCAGCAAAACTGTAAGGCCCAGCCCAAACAAGGGCCCATCTGTGTAAAAAACAAACGAAAAAACCAGGATCAATTCTGGCCGTCTGATGGATCAGACGACCCTGATCTAAACTTAAAACAAAGGGATCCAGGTCATCTGATAATGATCAATGGCTGAGAAGAGAGGGTGCACGGTGTGCTGCGATAGACACGCGCACACCGAATCGGGTTGGGGTATAAATACCCCCAAACCCTAAAAAACCACATTTTTCGATCTTCTTCTCTCTCACCTCTTCTTCTCACCCGCGGCGCCTCCTTCTTCTCCTTCCCTCAACCTTTGTTTTTTTCAAAAACTCCATTGTTTCTCAAACTTCTCTCTCTCGATCTCTCATCCCTCTCAGTTCATGTTTTTGTTCTTCTTTCAAAACCATTTTTCAAAATAAATCAACATCCAACAATAATCTAAATCTAAGATCCAACACAAACAGAAGAAAAAAAAACCTCCAGATCGAGCGAAAAAAAGAACGAAAGAAAAAAGAAATGAAAATCAACCTCTAGTTTTTTTGATTCGGTTTCGGTTCTGCTTGATTTGGATTCAGTTTCTTTTTGTGGATTTTGGTTTGATTTCGTGTTTAATTTCTTCTTCTCCTTCTCTGTTTTCGATTCTGTTCGCGTTTTGGGAGTTGGGTTTGAAAGTATTCTGGTTTATGAATCAACAGTGATGAGGATGGAGGTTGATGATATGATTCTGATTTTCCTTTTGATTTTCTGTTTGATTTTCTGTTTTGTTTATGATTTTTGGGTTCTGGATTTTTTTGGATGATTTTCTCAGATTTAGAAAAAATTAGGGTTTGTTTGGCTGCTGCTGAGCAAATTTCCGTGTCCTGTTCACTAATGGTTCTGTTTACTATATACAAATCTTAGGGTTTGAAAAAAAATCAAAAGAGGGAACAAAGATCTGAATTTGGACAAACAGGTACACTGTCCTTCTGCTTTCTGCAGAAAAATGTCCCTTTGCTTGTTGGAGAAAGTTGACTTTCAATTTTCTGATTTTTTAATCAGAAAAAAGGACAAAGTAAAAATAAAAATAAAAACAAAATAATTAAATTAAATAAATATAAAAAACGAAAATTAATAAAAAAACATAAAATAAAAAGGACATAAAATAAATAAATGAATTAAAAAAATGAAGATAATAATAATAACAAATAATGGTAAAAAATAATAAACAATAATAATAATAATAGAAAAAAAGAATAAATATAAAAGAAACAACAAATGAGGTATTTTAAAATACCTCTCTGCCGAAATTTCGTCAGAAATGACAAAGAGGGCAAGAAGGTTTTAAACGCCGAACAAAATCAATCGGTCAAAAAATGGGGTATGACAGATGCCCCTATTTAAGTTTCTTCCATTGGAGATAAAAAGAAAAAGATAATTTTTTATGATGTTTTTGTTTTGGTTCGACGATGGAAGAGACTTAAATACAGAGTACACCATTTTTGACCGGATTGAACTATAAAATGTTGTGATATGACGTCATGAGTGTTATGCTTATGAGTGTTATGTTTACAAGTGTCTGAATGTAATGAAGATTATTTGACAGGGGTAATGAAGACAGAAAGCGATAAAGTCCTGTATGCGGACGGAAAGCAGTAAAGTCCTGTGTATGGACAGAAGTAAAGACAGAAAGCAATAAAGTCCCGTGTGCGGACAGAAGTAAAGACAGAAAGCAATAAAGTCCTGTGTGCGGACATAAGCAGATAAAGTCCTGTGTGCGGACAGAAGTAAAGACTGAAAGCGATAAAGTCCTATGTACGGACAGAAGTAAGGACAGAAAGCAATAAAGTCCTGTGTGCGGACATAAGCAGATAAAGTCCTGTGTGCGGACAGAAGTAAAGACTGAAAGCGATAAAGTCCTGTGCACGGACAGAAATAAAGGCAGTGTCCACCAACATTGTGGGATGGTAAGGACAAGTAAAGGCAGTGTTTACCAACATTGTGGGATGGTAAGGACACAACGAGGAAATAAATTGTCTGTTGTCATTGTGGGAGAGCGAGACATGACAAGAATGTGTATTTGTCTGGACCAGACACAACTGAAGATGACTTCTTTTGGGGAAATTAACTGTAAGTTTGCAGTTGATTGTTTGCAAAATCTGCTACTTGAAATATGTTTGATGGAGACATCTCTGGACCAGACCCACTGGGGATGACTCTTTTTGTGATTTATGATTGATGGATACATCTCTGGACCAGACTCACTGGGGATGACTCTTTTTTGTATGAATGATAGAGACATCTCTGGACCAGATACACTGGGGATGACTCTTTTTTTTTTATGTATGAAGCAAGGTACATGATCGTCGATGTAGTAGGTATGAATGATTTTGTTCGCAAGTTGTATGTAAATATGAATGTATGTACACATATGTGCATGATTGTTATGTATGTATGTATGTATGTATAAATGTATATATGATTGTATGTATGCATGTATGTGTAGGTATGAATGATTGTTATGAAGCTTGTATTTGTATGATTGAATGATATTTGTACACGACTGGATGAGACAAAAGCTTGATCAGATAAAATGAGCATTGGGCCGACGTATCCGTACAACCGCTCAATAGTTCTCCACTGGGGACAGCACCCCTCACGGGTGAAATAAATCCAATCCTCGGGGTAAAACCCGGTATGGTGTGTCAATCCATGTTAAGAGTGATTGCTTCTTGGGGTAAAGTCCATCGGTCAGAGGTCTGGCAGAAGTCGCCATTTTGTTCACTGAAACCGAATATTTTCTCATGGTCTTGTTTCAACAGTCAAGCTTTTGCTTTTTCTCCTTTTTTGAAATCCCTAACTTTTGCCTGGATCGCCCTTTCGGGTTTTCAATCCACCGGGAATATATTTCTTTTTTTGTTTTGCCCCTAATTTTTGCCTGGACCGCCCTTTCGGGTTTTCAATCCACCGGGACGCTCATTTTTGCCTAAGCCGCTCTTTCGGGTTTTCAACTTAGCGAGCTTTTTAGCAATGACCATATTTGCCTTGTTGAATCTGTCTGCTTTCGGAACAATGTTGATATATGCTTGTATGACTCATGAATCTAAGAAATATGTTTGTCATTTATATTTTTTCAAAAAAAAAGAACTACTAAAAAAACTTTAAATTATTTTTTTTTGAGTTTTTGCTTCAAGTACTTTAAATTGAGAGAGGGAGAAACAAAATTGCAAATAAATTTGAATTCCAAATAGAGGGCACAGGCTCGAATTTGATTAAAAGAGTGGCGATTGGCGAAAAGCACAACCCCACAGATCGTTACAAAGATGAAAAATGGTAATTGGGTGGGAAAGGTACGTTAAACACAATGATCGCTATTCTCCCTAACAACTTTGAATTTGCAGTCTAAAATGCTGTAAACCAAAGATATTCTGTCAATCGAGGTACTCTGAGTAAGTGATGCCTGATCCGATGCAGTTACTTGTCTTATTCCTTAACTTTTGCATAGATCGCCTTTTCAGGTTTTCGACCTATCAGGATATTATTTTCTGTTTGTCTCTAATTTTTGCCTGGACCGCCTTTTCGGGTTTTCAGCCCACCGAGACGCTCATTTTTGCCTAAGCCGCCCTTTCGGGTTTTCAACTTAGCGAGCTGTTCTTTTATTTTAGACAAAGTATTTCTTGACTGCATCGTCATTTACAGGACGAGGGAGCTCATCACCATCCATGGTTGCGAGAGTCATAGCACCACCAGAAAAAACTCTTTTGACAACATACGGGCCTTCATAATTAGGCGTCCACTTGCCCCTAGAATCCGGCTGAAAAGACAGAATCTTTTTGAGCACCAGGTCACCTTCACGGAACTCACGGGGTCGAACCTTCCTGTCAAAAGCCTGTTTCATTCTTCTCTGATATAACTGTCCATGACATAAAGCCGCCATGCGTTTCTCCTCAATTAAATTCAATTGGTCATATCTATTTTGGCACCATTCGGCCTCGGCCAACTCAGTTTCCATTAAGACTCTCATTGATGGGATTTCAACCTCTACGGGGAGTACTGCTTCCATGCCGTATACTAAAGAGAAAGGGGTTGCCCCTGTCGAGGTACGAACTGAAGTACGGTATCCATGTAAAGCAAAAGGTAACATTTCATGCCAATCTTTGTAAGTGACCACCATTTTCTGCACGATCTTCTTGATGTTCTTATTTGCAGCTTCAACTGCGCCATTCATCTGAGGCCGGTAAGGAGATGAATTATGATGCTCAATCTTGAACTCGTCACACAAATCTTTCATCATTTTGTTATTCAAATTTGTCCCATTATCTGTAATAATCTTGTTAGGAACACCATAACGGCAGATAATATGGTTCTAGATAAAACGTACGACCACCTGCTTGGTCACATTGGCATAAGACGCCGCCTCAACCCACTTGGTGAAGTAATCAATAGCCACTAAGATGAAACGATGTCCGTTGGAAGCCTTTGGTTCAATCCGTCCAATCATGTCGATACCCCACATGGAGAACGGCCAAGGAGAAGAGAGAACATTCAGAGAAGTTGGCGGTAGATGTATCTTATCCGCATAAATCTGACATTTATGGCATTTCCTGGCATGTTTGTAACAATCAGACTCCATTGTCAACCAATAGTAGCCGACTCTTAACATTTTCTTGGCCATTGTGTGTCCATTAGGATGGGTTCCGAATGAACCTTCATGTACTTCATGCATCAATAGATCAGCCTCATGTTTGTCCACACACCGCAGCAGGACCATATCAAAATTTCTTTTGTATAACACCTCATCATTCAGGAAGAAACTACTAGACAGCCTTCTCAGAGTCTTTTTGTCTTTGCTAGATGCCCCAGGGGGATATTCTTGCTTCTGAAGGAACATCTTGATATCATGAAACCAAGGCTTGTCATCCACCACTTCCTCAGTTGCAAACACATATGCTGGTCTCTCGGCACCGAATACTGATGGTTGGTATCTCGTTCCGGCGATTAACTCGGTACATTGAAGATAGAGTGGCCAAAGCATCGGCCATTTGATTCTCGTCACGAGGAATGTGATGTAGCTCCACTTTATTGAAGAAAGTTAACAACCGTCTTGCATAATCTCTGTAAGGAATCAAACCAGCATGGCGAGTCTCCCATTCTCCTTTGATCTGATTAATCACAAGAGCTGAGTCTCCATAAATGTCGATGTTTTTGATCCTTAAGTCAATAGCTTCTTCAATGCCCATGACGCAAGCTTCATATTCTGCAATATTGTTAGTACATTCAAACTGTAATCTCGCAGTGAAAGGAATGTGAGCACCTTTAGGGGTAACAATGATTGCCCCAATTCCAATACCGTAGAGGTTAACGGCCCCATCAAATATCAAACCCCACTGGGATTCAGGATCTGGTCCCTCGCCAAACACCGGTTCATCGCAATCCTTCATCTTCAAATACATGATCTCTTCATCTGGAAAATCAAACTTGATTGGCTGGTAATCTTCAACTGGTTGGTGAGCCAAATGGTCAGCAAGAATACTACCCTTGATTGCCTTTTGGGTACGGTACTCAATATCGTATTCGGATAACAACATCTGCCAACGGGCAATTCTTCCGGTTAGAGCTGCCTTCTCAAAAATGTACTTAATTGGATCCATTTTGGATATCAACCAAGTAGTATGATTAATCAAGTAATGTCGGAGACGTTTGGCAGCCCAAGCCAAAGCATAACAAGTCTTCTCAAGCATGGAGTATCGAGATTCACAATCTGTGAATTTCTTACTCAAATAATAGATTGCGTGCTCTTTTCTACCAGTTTCATCCTGTTGCCCCAGCACACAACCCATAGATTCCTCTAGCACGGTTAAATACATGATGAGCGGTCTTCCTTCAATTGGAGGGATAAGGATCGGAGGTTCCATTAAATACTCTTTGATACTGTCAAAAGCCTTCTGACAGTCCTCTGTCCAAACAATCCCTTGATTTTTGCGAAGCAAATTGAAAATCGGCCCACATGTGGCAGTCATATGGGAGATGAATCTAGAGATGTAATTTAGTCGACCTAGGAAACCTCTAACTTGCTTTTCTGTTTGTGGAGCTGGCATTTCTCTGATGGCTCTGACTTTGTCTGGATCTACCTCGATACCCTTTTGACTAACAATGAACCCCAGGAGCTTTCCGGATCTAACACCGAAAGTACATTTGTTGGGATTTAAACGGAGACGATATTTCCTCAACCTTTGAAACATTTTCGATAAGTACTCCACGTGCTCTTCTTCAGTACCCGATTTGACAATCATATCATCTACATATACCTTAATCTCTTTGTGCATCATGTCATGAAAAAGGGTGGTCATGCCCCTTTGATAAGTAGCACCCGCATTCGTTAGACCAAAAGACATTACTTTGTAACAGAAAGTGCCCCAAGGTGTAATGAAAGCGGTCTTCTCTCTATCTTCAACTGCCATCTTGATCTGATTGTACCCGGAGAAACCATCCATGAAGGAGAAAACCTTGGATTTAGCTGTGTTATCAACCAATACATCAATGTGAGGCAAAGGAAAATCATCTTTCGGACTGGCTTTGTTCAAATCTCTGTAATCAACACACATTCTGACTTTGCCGTCCTTCTTTGGAACTGGTACTATGTTAGCCAACCACTGAGGATATTCTGATGTGATAAGAAAACCAGCATCAATT
Source organism: Trifolium subterraneum (assembly GCA_951799995.1). Lineage (NCBI taxonomy): Eukaryota > Viridiplantae > Streptophyta > Magnoliopsida > Fabales > Fabaceae > Trifolium > Trifolium subterraneum. The sequence continues at coordinate 33,885,816 of OX637467.1, forward strand.
TGTTTTTGTACTTCTTCTTTGATCTTGAGAGCCATATCCGAATGAGTTCTTCTTAACTTTTGCTTTACCGGAGGACATTCTGGCTTCAGAGGCAAATGATGTTCCACAATTTCGGGATCTAAACCGGGCATATCCTGATATGACCAGGCGAAGATGTCAACATATTCTCTGAGTAAAACGATCACCCTTTCCTTGACAGATGCTTCTAAGGATGCCCCAATCTTGATTTCTTTCTTTCCTTCGCCGGAACTTAAATCAATTAACTCCACATCTTCCTCATGAGGCTGAATGACTTTCTTCTCTTGATCTAATAGTCGTTTGATCTCATCGGGGATCCCTTCATCCTCTTCCTCTCCAGCCTCATAAACAGGGAACTCAAAGTTGGGAGAGGGCCTAGGAACATTGTGTTCAACGGGTTCATTGATGCTTAATCTGCATATGATTTATGATTGATTTTATTAAATAAAAGAATGCAAACCTTTTGAAAAATGATTAAAAGCTAGGAAGTAGAAGGAAAATAAAATATATACTTTGGTTTTTTGTGTTACCATTTTCCAGAATAAAAAGAAAACAAAAACAAAACTCATGATAAAAACGACAATTTCATTAAAATACTTGAAGCTCAAAACAAAGCCCCACATGCGTTCGCTTTTGCCTTGGGCAGGACAAAAGGATTTTTTTCGAAAACAAAAATAGACAAACATATTACTTAGATAGAGGAGTGACAGAAGGGACATCAACAACGACCCAATTGCGGCAAATTCCTCCTGGAATCACGAAAGAAGGCTGCTCTGCTTCAACTTTGTCTTCAATGATAGCATTAGTTTCTGGTGGAGTGTGAATCGGTTCGGCACTGACGAAAGTACCCTTATTTGAATTGACCGTTCCTGTAGACGGAGCAGAACCCAGACCCTCCATGTGTCTTCTTTCTGGCATTTGCAATAACTTCCCCCATTTCAGATGTGACCTTTGTTGTACTTCCCTTTGCGCATCTTTTACAGAAGACATAAATGTTTTCCCCTTTTTCGACCTTTTCTCTTCAATAGAAAGCCCCTGGAAAGACGTACCGTCCCTAACATCAGCACTGATATAAGAAAAAGCCGACAAATGACTCACCAATAAAGCTTCCTCTCCATTCACGATCACCAATTTTCCTTCCCGCACAAATTTCAGCTTCTGGTGAAGTGTGGAAGTCACCGCCCCCGCTTCGTGAATCCATTGTCGCCCCAACAAACAACTATAAGACGCTTGAATATCCATGACTTGAAAGGTAATTTGGAACTCATGGGGACCAACTGAAATGGGTAGGTCTATTTCACCGATTACTGATTTTCTTGACCCATCGAAGGCTTTCACGATTAATGCACTCGGCCTCAAAGGCGCACCACAGTATGCGAGCTTGTCGAGAGTAAACTTGGACATTACATTCAAAGATGACCCGGTATCCACCAACACATTGGATAAGGCATCAGATTTACAAATTACCGAGATATGTAATGCTAAGTTATGATCCTTTCCTTTTTCAGGGAGTTCCTCGTCGCTGAAACTCAAGTTATTGCAGGCTGTGACATTCCCCACTATGCTACCAAATTGGCCCAAGGTTACGTCATGGTCGACATATGCCTGGTCCAAGACTTTCATTAGTGCATCTCTGTGCGCATCAGAATTCATTAAGAGTGATAAAATTGAAATCTTGGAAGGGGTTTGTAGTAATTGATCCACGATCTTATACTCACTTCTCTTGATCATTTTCAAAACTTCATCTGAGTCTTCATACACCCTTTCACCAGTCCCACTAGAGTCAGGAATTTGTGTTTTTTCAACAGGACTACCAGTCTTTTCTTGAACAACTCCCGGAAGAATACGCCAACTCCTCAGTATTTTTCTATTATCTGCAATATTGTCCACGGATATCAAAGGAGGAATAGGTGTTTCCACCCCATCCTGCAACATGGTGGCATCATATCTATATGGCACAGCTCTCAGGGACGTATATGGCATAGGCCCTGGCAAGCAGATCACCAGCGGGGTAACTGTGGGCTCCCCACTATTATATATCATCTCGAGACGGTCAGAGACATTGAATTCTGGTACTATGACGCGAACATCCTCGCTCTTCTTTGTAACTACCAATTCTCCTTTATCCATCAACCTTTGTATGTCCTCTTGAACTCGGGAACAACCTTGAGGATTCTTCAAACATTCCTCACAAGTTGCATGATCATGGCTAAACAACTTTGCTTCACACATTTTACTATGAATGGGCACCAACGGGGTTTTGATATCCTTTATACTGAGAATGGCGCTTGTTTCTTGGCAACTTTGGATAAAATGGACGGAGGACCCGTGATTGGGCAGCGGATTGTTTCGGACGTTAGGATTTTCATCCTTGAAGGACAACACTTTATTATGGATTAATTCTTGAACAGCTTTTTTGAAAGCGTAGCAACGTTCTACATGATGGCCAGGGGCCCCTTGATGGAAGGCACAAGTTAGGTCACTACGGTACCAAGTAGGTAGTATTGCTGGCGCAGGCGGAGGTGGTCTCGTTTGGACAAAAATTTTGGCGAGTAAGGCGGGGAGTAGGTCGGCATATTTCATGGGTATGGGGTCAAATGATGGATTTCTCTGGGTGCGATTGGGATAATTGTAGGGTTGTTGGGGAGTTTGTGGTCGAATTTGTGGTTGCTGCGGGTATGGTTGTTGAGGATATGTTTGTTGATAAAGTGGTGGATAGTGCGAAGGTGGTCTTTGGGTCATTTGTGGCTGGTAAGGCGGGTTTTGAGGCACTGGTGAGACAGCTGCAACGTGTTGGTAACCCATATACGGTCGTTGATGCTGTCCATGGGCCACCATACTTACTTCTGACTCCTTTCTCCTTGTAAAGTTACTCCCAAACCTTTTCGTACTGTTGACCGGAACACTTTCTCTGACCAATCGTCCTTGTCGGACCCCTTCTTCAAGTCGCATTCCCATGTTTACCATCTCAGTGAAATCACTGGGTGCACTAGCAATCATTCGTTCATAGTAAAATGAATCAAGAGTATTTAGGAAAATCTTGGTCATTTCTTTTTCTTCTAGTGGTGGACAAATCTGAGCGGCAATCTCTCTCCATCGCTGAGCGTATTCTTTGAAACTCTCTTTATCTTTTTGAGACATACCTCGAAGTTGATCTCTATCTGGAGCCATGTCTAGATTGTATTTGTATTGACGGACAAAAGCTTCGCCCAAATCATTGAATGTTTGGATCTTGGCACTATCTAAGCCCATGTACCACTTCAACGCGGCACCTGTCAAGCTATCCTGAAAGTAGTGGACTAGTAACTGGTGGTTGTCTGTTTGAGTGGACATCTTTCGGGCGTACATTACCAAATGGCTCTGAGGGCAGGAATTTCCTTTGTACTTCTCAAACTCGGGGACCTTAAACTTAGGTGGGATCCTAACGTTTGGTACCAAGCAAAGGTCATGGGCGTTTTTGCCGAACAAATCCTTCCCACGAAGGGCCTTAATCTCGAGCTGCATCTTATCAACTGATCCTGAAGATTATCCATACGGCCATAAGTCTCTGGATCCTCCGCATGATAGACTGGTTCGCTCACATAAGGAACGGTGTGAGCTACGGAAGCTGGAATGGTCATTGTTGACTGAGGGACACACATAGTGACTTGAGGAAGAGTCGTCCCAGGTTGGGGAACAACAGTAGCATGTGGCAAAGTAGGAGTGGGGACCTCGGGAACTTGGGGTCGAAGCCCTTCATTAAAATTCATAGGCATGCCCCAAGGATAACCTTCGGGCATGACATGCTGATGTGTGTTGACGGGTACCACTGGAACCGGGGCAGAGACAATTTCAGAAATGACTGTAGCTTGAGGAGGAGGGTTTAGTGGCTGATTCTGCGCAGCCACCAACGATGTCACCATGGCGGTTAGCTTTTCTACTTCAGCCCGGAGCGTTGTCACTTCCCCATGGAGCTCAACGTTCTCTTGTTCAACTTGGTCCATTCTCTTTTTCCTGTTTGCTCGAGTGTTGTACGTGCGAGATGGCTGTGGGCGTGGTCGTCGGGCCACTTTAACTGGGACAGAGAGGAGAGAAAGAATATGAGACTCGATTTTTTGAAACTTATGAATGTGATATGATGCATGAATATGTTATGTTAAAATATGCGAGATTTTTCCGAAGGACTTTAAGATAATAATTTTGTGAACATTATGAGAAATAAAGGTTACATTAATAACTCAAAGGTTACAATCGGTTTTTCAAACATAATAAAAATAACACAAATACATAAAATCAAATCTAAGTCCGAACTCTTGAAGTCGTCGCGTCATCTAAGTCTGAATTGAAGCCGGGGGAAAATAAATCCCCTTGCCTCTTCTTCCTCTTGCTATCCTGTCTCAATAAAGCATCCTTGACCCTGATCAAATCTTCCTTCTCAACCAACAAACCACATTGTAGAGAGAGCACCTTCTCTCGTTCTTTCAACTTCTCTTTCAACTCATTGTTCTCAAGCTCAGACTCTCGGAATTTTCTCTCCCATGCATCCTTCTCAAGTCTCAACTTTGCCAAAATTTCCTGGAATTCATCTACAGTCTTGAATGGGATAACTGAAGGAGGTGTGGTAGAAGAAGACGCATCAACAGAAGATGACTTCTCGAAACTATAAGGCATCCCGCGCTCTATAGCTCTACTTATTACCCATTTAGTGTAGTCTTCGGAGACAATTCCAAGCTTCTTCCCTAACTGATCCTTTCCTTTTCTATGGACATTATGCCAAGCCCGAGCAAAACTTTCTCTCATGTGTTGACTTCCTTCTTCGTTGGGATAGAATATGCCGGTTAATAAAATGCTTTTAGGCCTATCCCTCATGGGGTATCCGAACTGCCGTCTAGCAAGAGTAGGGTTGTAACTGATTCCTCCTCGTGTGCCAAGAAGAGGTACGTTGGAGAACTCCCCACAACCATCAATAATCACCCCAACATCATAAGCCGCATCGTACCAAACTATATCGGATGAAGTGAGAGGCATAATCCTTTGGGCCCAACGGAGCTTTTCTGGATTCTCCTTGAAGTGTCTAGTCCGAGGTAGGTGTGAAATAAACCACCTGTATAGCAATGGTGCACAACAAAGGATAAGTCCCTCCCCCTTGTGGGTCCTATGATGAATAGAATGGTAAGCATCCGCAAGTAGGGTCGGAACGGGATTCCCTCCCAAGAAGATTTGGATGGCACTATTATCAACAAAACTGTCAATATTGGGGAATAATACTAACCCATAGATGAGTAGAGCGAGGATAGCTTCGAAAGCGGCCACATCTCCGTTTTTGGCAAACACAAACGCCCTTCCGAATAAGAAATTAGAAGTCAATCCTTGAAAACCCCCCTTTTTAGTGCGACTGGAGACTACGTCTGAAGTCTTCAAATGAAGAGCATTTGCAATAACTGAAGGTGCAGGAAATTCTTCTAAACCGGTATAAGGTACCCTCTCGGAGATCGGCAAACCAACCCAATAAGAATATTCCTCTAGAGTAGGAACCAACTGATAATCGACAAAAGTAAAGCAGTGGTAAATTGGATCATAGAACTGGACGAGTGTATTAAGAATTCCCTCTTCAACATTTGTATTGAGGATACTCAAGAGCTTCCCATATCGTTTTTGGAAATCTTCGGGGAATGGAACTAGAGCTCCTAGCTCTCTTAGCCGGGAAAGATCCGGTTCCTTGAAACTATACTTCTTAGTGTTCCTTTTCTTTAGGTCCATAATCTGTAATGTTTACAAAATAACTCTCTTAGGTCCTTCGAGGAAAAAAAAAGATTTTCTTATGATGAAATGAATGCATGGATGCATGATTATGTCACAATGATTCATAACACAACTGGAAGGTTGGGATACATAATGATGGAGTTAAGTGTAAAAGCCCTCCCATATGGTAAGTACTAGGGTTTACTTGTACCTGCATCACGTGTTCTACAAAGTTCCCAAAGTCATTGACCGTCTCATGGACATTACCGGGTTACGGGACTACTCTCGTTCCGATAACATTCATGGGATAATCTCGTTTGAGTGTAGTATCGCGTGACAACTAATCTCAAGACTACTCTTGATTTAGCCACCGCACTACGTCCCTAGAAAGGCCAAGATGGGCTAAAGGTGATTCTAAAGGTTCTCGGCTTCGCCGGACACTCACATTGAAAATAATACCATCATCATGACTTTTCATGACAACGAGTACTACCGTCGTGAGGCCTCCACCGAGCGGGATCATATCACATGTGCCTCATAATCCAGACTACTCTGGACATGTCACTATGATTTCACTCCATCCTATCTTATTGTGTCACTCAAGCCCGGGTTAGGACTTATCTCACCACTCAAAGCATTCCCCAATTATATATACAAACATTTACACAAGTAAAAAAAAAAAAAAAAAAGTAATAACGCGAAGATAGTAATTTAAAACAAGTTAGGTTCAACCCGCTTGGTTGGTCCCCAGTGAAGTCGCCATTTCTGTCGTGGTGATTTTTCGATATCGAGTTATTAATTAACTTCGAATCGCAATTTAATATTCCACCACCGATCTTTAATTTATCCGAGGGAAAGGGAAAAAGTTCGAAAAAAAACCCTATTTTAGAGATCAAGGTCCGGGGGTTAGTTATACGAAGGGAAGGTATTAGCACCCTAAGTATCTATAGTACTCTATAGGAATCTCTTGTTTTTATTCTAACTTTGCGCTTTATTTTAATTGCTTGCGAAAATGTATAAGTGTGAGAATTAAAGTGATGATAAAAAATGCTTAAAGTGATGAAAAAGAAAGAAAAATGTTTTTGTTGATTTTATTGATTGGAGAGACAAGTCTCATGCCTACGTACCCGAGGATCAAACCACCGTAGTTCGGGGTAAAAAGACGAGTAAACTTGTTTGTTTGTTTTTAAGGTTTTGAAAATGGTTTTAAAAGACCAAAAGCCAAAAGTGGCAAAATGTGAGTTTGATTGATGTTAATTTGTGAAGAAAGTCTATATGGTTAAATTGATTGAGATTTGATTATGAAATAAGACGCGAACGCTTGGTTTAAAATCCAAGGTTTATTGAGAAAATGTTTTGAGTGATAAAAGACACATGGTTTAAATTCCAAGGTTTTTGTAAGAAAAAGAACACTTGGTTTGAATTCCAAGGTTTTAACGAGAAAAATAACACTTGGTTTGAATTCCAAGGTTTTTGCGATAAAAGAACACTTGGTTTGAATTCCAAGGTTTTTTGATAGAAATGTTTGATGAAAATTTTTGTGTTTCCATGATATTTCGAAAAGAAAATAATTATGTATTTTTGAAAGAGGTTTTGACCTCATTTTTTGAGAAGAAAATAGGTAATGGTTACGCGCGCAAAATGACACTAACCTAAAACGTCATAACAAATAAATTAAACGCGAAGACAATTCGCAATGATATTTTGATCAAAGCGACGCCTTTTCCCTCGGAATTTAACGTTACGCATATTGGCGGAAAGCGATAAAAAATAAATATGCATGAGATGCAATTTTTCATTTAGGGTACATTGGCCTAATCACACTCTAAAATCTATGCAAGAAAATAAATATGAAATGATGCAAGAGAGGGGGTATGCTATATACTTTTATTTAGAGTTTACATTTGGCCTATTTACATCCTAAATTCAAGAGCAAAAGTAAATGACAATTAATAAGCGACAAATACTCAATGTTACGATAATAAAATAACGGTAAAAAAAAAATGATGAATAAATCGATGTAATGAAATAAATATGATATGTAATGGATAAATAGCATAAATAAATAAATACGAAACTAAGACAATGAAAATAAACCTCGACATCATGCTTTACAAGGCTAAACAAAGCTAAAATAGCTAATGCCAAAAGCAGTTATCTCATAAGCTTAAAAAATAAAATTAGCTAAAAATAAATAAAGACATAAAGTAATATTAACAACTTTTAAATATCAAATAAATAGGAAAATAAAATAAGCCTCGACATCATGCTTGATTGGCTAAAATAAAAGCTAAACTAGCTTATGCCAAAATCACTTATCTCATAAGCTAAAAAAAATAAAAATAAAATTAAAACAGGGGGGTGTGAACAAGAAAACGAAATAAACAGGGGGTGCAAAAAGCAGCAAAACTGTAAGGCCCAGCCCAAACAAGGGCCCATCTGTGTAAAAAACAAACAAAAAAACCAGGATCAATTCTGGCCGTCTGATGGATCAGACGGCCCTGATCTAAACTTAAAACAAAGGGATCCAGGCCATCTGATAATGATCAATGGCTGAGAAGAGAGGGTGCACGGTGTGCTGCGATAGACACGCGCACACCGAATCGGGTTGGGGTATAAATACCCCCAAACCCTAAAAAACCACATTTTTCGATCTTCTTCTCTCTCACCTCTTCTTCTCACCCGCGGCGCCTCCTTCTTCTCCTTCCCTCAACCTTTGTTTTTTTCAAAAACTCCATTGTTTCTCAAACTTCTCTCTCTCGATCTCTCATCCCTCTCAGTTCATGTTTTTGTTCTTCTTTCAAAACCATTTTTCAAAATAAATCAACATCCAACAATAATCTAAATCTAAGATCCAACACAAACAGAAGAAAAAAAACCTCCAGATCGAGCGAAAAAAAGAACGAAAGAAAAAAGAAATGAAAATCAACCTCTAGTTTTTTTGATTCGGTTTCAGTTCTGCTTGATTTGGATTCGGTTTCTTTTTGTGGATTTTGGTTTGATTTCGTGTTTAATTTCTGCTTCTCCTTCTCTGTTTTCGATTCTGTTCGCGTTTTAGGAGTTGGGTTTGAAAGGTTTCTGGTTTATGAATCAACAGTGATGAGGATGGAGGTTGATGATATGATTCTGATTTTCCTTTTGATTTTCTGTTTGATTTTCTGTTTTGTTTATGATTTTTGGGTTCTGGATTTTTTTGGATGATTTTCTCAGATTTAGAAAAAATTAGGGTTTGTTTGGCTGCTGCTGAGCAAATTTTCGTGTCCTGTTCACTAATGGTTCTGTTTACTATATACAAATCTTAGGGTTTGAAAAAAAATCAAAAGAGGGAACAAAGATTTGAATTTGGACAAACAGGTACACTGCCCTTCTGCTTTCTGCAGAAAAATGTCCCTTTGCTTGTTGGAGAAAGTTGACTTTCAATTTTCTGATTTTTTAATCAGAAAAAAGGACAAAGTAAAAATAAAAATAAAAACAAAATAATTAAATTAAATAAATATAAAAAACGAAAATTAATAAAAAAACAGAAAATAAAAAGGACATAAAATAAATAAATGAATTAAAAAAATGAAGATAATAATAATAACAAATAATGGTAAAAAATAATAAACAATAATAATAATAATAGAAAAAAAGAACAAATATAAAAGAAACAACAAATGAGGTATTTTAAAATACCCCTCTGCCGAAATTTCGTCAGAAATGACAAAGAGGGCAAGAAGGTTTTAAACGCCGAACAAAATCAATCGGTCAAAAAATGGGGTATGACACATATCATCATCTGAACTTGTTGCAAAATGGGTAAGCTTGGCAGGGGATTTGGTAAAGAAGCTGCATAGTCTTCAAGGAGCTGATGTTGAAGAACTGAGGAGGATTGAAAAGAGGAAGGATAAGGTGGTTAAAGAGGTCATTCAGAATAAAAAGGACGCAGAAAGGAATCACCCTGAATCCTTTACTGTAAGAAACAACAATCTGAATGAATCTGCTCAAAGAGATTCAAGGAGCAACCAAGAGCATATGAGAAATCCAGCGTATGAGGATGAACTTAAAGAAATCAGAATTGAGATGAGCAAGTCTAAAAGGATGTTAGAGAAAGTCGATGGAAAACAAACAGAAATCTTAAATACATTAGCTTCTCTCTTTAATCAACCACAATAAAACCATTAGGATTTCTGTGAATGCTTATGTGTTTATCTGCTGATTAAATATTTTGATTAGACATAGTATTAGGTTCAACTTGTGTATAAATATTAAGTTGTTTCATGATTATCTGAATGGTTATATGTCTTTGATTGATTCTGTTTAGCATTGTTTTATTCTAGAAATGATTTTATTTCTTACACAATCAAATCTTGGACAATCAATACATCAAACTCTTGAGCTATTACTTGTAAAACTTGATTTTCAATAAGTACAATATGTGGTATTCTTAAAAGGTTAAATTACATATCAAGAGAAGAAATATATTTAAGAAATCAAAATTACATAACAGGCTAAAGTAATGAGTTTTATTTTTTTAAGAACTTGAGTTGTTGACTGCATATCAATCTCCTAAAGACTACTTTCTTGAAGCCTCCAAGGGATGACCTTGGAGAAGGAACTGATATTCTTGAAAAAACCATGCATAAGTTTGGTTTCCTTCAGGAATGTCAGTTTGCCCTTTTTAGGCTATGGACTTAAGTTTGATTTTCTTCAGGAAGATATGTCTTCAGAACTTAAACCAGTCAGAGTCCAAAGATTTCTCTTCAGACTCTGAACTGAGTTCTTCTGTGACAGACACTGGCTTTGTTTCCATTGGTTTCTTCTTATGTTTTCTCCTATCTTGATTGACTCTCGTTGAAACTACCTTCTTCTTCTCTGAGCGTTTCATTTTTTCTCTTAAGAAATCTATCAATAACCTAAGATTATTCTGTGCGAGTAAAATGACTAGGTATCTCTCTCCTTTTATAAGCATAATTCAATGGCCGAGTATTAAATGTGTTCAACCACTCCTGATTTGATGGCATTGAAAGTTGAATTTCTATTAATTGCTTATACTACCTTTTTGATAATGACAAAAGGGAGAGAAAGAATATTGGTAAATTAATTGTTGGAAGAAGAGAAATTACTTGGCTTTTTAGGGCCTTGTAGTGCTTCAGAGAGAGAACGTAGGAGAGTGGTCAAAATAGTAGCATGAGGTACATGCTTTGATATGACAATATGATCTTTGAGGATTTCAAAATATTGTACTAAAGAGCTCTGAACTGTTTTCAAATTTTTGTTCAGACTCTGAGCTATTTTCTTTGAAAAGATTTTTTTTAAGCTCTGAACTGTTTGAAAATATTTTGAACTCTGAAGCTGTTAATGATAACCATCAGAACCAAGTGTGTGTGTAGACGTCTCAAAGTGCCTCTGATCCTATTTTGTCATTCAATTTAAATATTGCTTCATCTTGCATCTGCATTAAGGGCTTAATTTCAAGGAGAATGCATTTATTAATTGAAGTTTATTATTCATAGTTAGTTCTTGAGTAAGGGTGCAACTTTATTCAAATATTATCACACTATGGAAATAAGAAGCTTGCAAACCTTGTTCTTTACATAGTGAAATATGAATAATTTAAGTCATATAATAAAGTATTTCTGAAACTGATTAAAATTAACTATGGATACAAAGTAGGGGGAGCTTACAAACCTAACCCTATGGGTTATCAGACTTAGGGGGAGCTTGCAAAACTCAGAAGCCTAATGTCAACATAGCTGATTTTTATCAATAACAATTGTATTTAATACTTGTGTTTGTCATCATCAAAAAGGGGGAGATTGTTGGAACAAAATATGTGTTAATACACACCCTTAAGTTTTGATGATAACAAAGTATTTTAAATGGACAATTGATGGTACTAATGTTTAAATTAAGTGCAGGAGAATTCAACGTTAAATCAAGAGCACACTTAATTTTGACTCTGATGAAACCTATGGAAGTCTGAATAATTACACTCTGAAAGAGTTCAGAAGCTACAACGTGGTCAGAAGCTAAACAAAGTTCAGAAGCTCAAAGAGGATCAGAACGTCTACAAGTGTTCAGAAGCTCAGAGGAGTTCAGAAGCTCAAGGATGTTCAGAGGCCTACAAGAGTTCAGAAGCTATCTGCTAGTCATGAGGCATTCAAAGGATGAAGACGTTCAGAAGCTGAATTGCGAAGGACTATCAGAGGGCAACCATACAAGACCAATCAGACTCCAAATTATCAAAGGTTCATCAGAAGCAAAGGAATTCCCCAGTCATCAGAGGGCTACATCAACTACAACTTATCAAGCCTGATGATTTGTTCTAAGGTCAACTAATTGCAACGGTCACAAAGGATGTGATCTCTCTCTCTAGGAGCTAGTTGTACCTTATAACTGTACTATTGGACAAACAGTAAAGGTGAAGCCTCTCTGCAAAGGAAGACGTGGCTTTACTCAACGGATCTTCAAAGACTACAGCTGTCCATTTTACAACGGGAATTTCTCCAACGTCTCAATGTCTTTCTCAACTCATATAAATATGCCAAAGAAAGAATTGATGACTAGCGATCTTCATTAGAAAACATCTCTCAGAAGAAAGTGAGAATCTACATTGTAATAGAAAATATCTCTCAAATGAAGTGAGCATAGAAACTAGCTTAAGCCTTTGAAGTTATTATGTTTGTAATAAGTTTAAGCTTATAAGTTAGTGGTAAGTCTTCTGCTTAGTGTAGAAGCAACAAAGTCTTCTGTTTAGTGTAGAAGCTCTTCTGCTTAGTGTAGAAGTAAGAAAGTCTTCTGCTTAGTCTAGAAGCACATAAGTCTCAATCTTAGTGATTAGAGCATGAAGTCTTGAGCCTGAGTGCTTGAGCAAGGAAGTCTCTGATCTTGTGTGATTAGAGCAAGGAAGTCTCTCTGTCTTGTGTGACTAAAAGCAGGAAGTCTTAAGCTTGTGTGCTTGAGCAAGGAAGTCTTTGATCTTGTGTGATCAGAGCAAGGAAGTCTCTCTATCTTGTGTGACTAAGAGCAGGAAGTCTTGAGCTTGTGTGCTTGAGCATCTATTATAATCCTTGTGATTATAGTGAACTCTCTTGGAAACAAGGGGACTGGAGTACTCTCAATTTGTGAGGGGAACCAGTATAAATTGTTGTGTGTTCTTCTCTCTCTCACTCTCTCATTTACTCCTTCATCATTCATAACGCCATAAGTTAATTGTGTGAACAATCCGCTGTGCTTTAAAGACTCTGAAAAGGTTTAAATATCTTGGAAAGTTTTTAAATATCCAAAATACAATTCAACCCCCCTTCTTGTGTTTTCTCCACGCACCTTCAGCTTCCACCCATATTCAAAAACCCTAACCCCTAAATCTGGTAAAGAAAACCCTAAGAAGAACCAATAAGAATCAATTGAAGACACACAAGAAGCAATAAGAAGAATGAATTGGGAAGATGTAGAGAAGAAGAGGAACATGATGGAGAGAAAGAGAACATCCTTCGTGTTCTGATTTCTATTTCTTCCTTCTTCTTTTTTTGTTTTGATAATTTCTAATTTCTATTTATGTTTTATGTTTTTTTTTTTTTAAAATATCACAAAAAAAATTAAGTGATGTGTCATGCCACCCAATTAACATAAAAATTAAAAAACTAAAAAACATTACAGGTGGCATTAAAAAAAATTAATTTCCACGTGTCACGCCATGTCAGGATTCTGTCCACGTCACATGTCCACTTGTGCAATCAGGGGGCTAATTGACAGAATCTATATATTGCAGGGGGTAATCCTAAAAAAATATTTTGCAGGGGGTAATCCAAAACTCGCCAACTTTGTAGGGAGTAAAACCATATTTACCCTATTTTTAATATATTTAGTTCTTTGGTTGATTAAAGAGATGTGCTTTTTGATATTTTTAAGCGTGCGGGAATCTCTGTTAAGAAAGAGGCACCAATGAACTTCTTGACTGACCCACAAGAAGCGAGATCGACACTTCGGCCAGCGGATGTTCTAGTGTTTGGATGGGTAGGTGGGAAGCATGCTTGTGTAGATTTGACTGGAGTTTCCCCACTTGTGGGACTAGGGGTTGGTGATTTTACCGTGGGACGGGCAGCCCTCAAAGCTGCTTCAAGCAAAATGGCAAAACATGAGAAAGCATGTTCTGACAATCAACACGTTTTTATACCTTTTGTTTTCGACACTTTTGGATTTCTAGCACCAGAGGCTGTAAACCTTTTGAAAAGAGTTCAAAAGGTTATGCATTGTAATGTTGTGACGCCTAGGTCTAGGGATGTAGTTTTTCAAAGATTAGGTTTTGCTATTCAAAAAGGATTAGCGGCGCAGCTTGTTGCCCGACTACCTTTTGTTAATGTGTAATTATTTTTTATATATATATAAAAAAGTTTGTTTATTGAAAATAAAAAAAAATAAAAAAAAAAAAAAAAAAAAATAGAATGGCTATTCAGCCGTATACGAGTTCGATCACTATGAGCATAATCCATTGGGTCAGATCTTGCTTGAACCAACTTAGAAATTGGGGTGTTACAAATTTTCTTGAAATAGGTGTTCAAATTGTCAATCACAAACAAATGGCCAATAGATCCATGTTCTCTGCAAGAGATGGAAAAAGGAAACTAAGGGCAATTCTTCCTTGGAGTTAGTACTCAAAAGTACTTTCTGATGCTCGAGGAGAGGGTCGTGTCTTCAATGTTCAATTGAATACTCAAGTCAGTGTGTGATTAAGGAGGAGTAAAAGTGAAAAAATATATGAGGTGGAAGAGGTTCCCAATGAAGATGGTTTTGTTCTAGAAACAAAATCCATTTTTGTCTTAGTTGATCAACTGGGTCCTCATGTCAATAAATCCGACCATTTTGATGTTGGAGTTGTTAAGAATGTGTTTTCAATAATGAGCATGCGAAGGAAGAACAACAACATGAGTGTTCTAAAGCGTGACATTACTATTGCTGATGAAACCAAGAAGACATTTGTTGCGCCTTTGTGTTGTGGGGAGATCTCGCAACTAATTAACATAGGACAAGAGTTATTGGAAATTTCTGTTGGGGATTTTCAAGGTGTTTCTTTGTCGGTCGTAAGCAAAAGTTTAGTTTTGATCAATTCAAAAGTACTTGAAGCACGGGTGTCAAAATATCCATTATCAATCCAACTCATCTACAAAAAAATTCATCCAATATACTATATAAATGCTAATGGGTTGGATTTAATCCATCCATGGATGATCCAACCCATCCAACTTTTTTCTAAAATCCAATGGATCACATATTTATTTTTGTAAAATTCAATGGAATAAATTCATTTATTTTTAAATAGATACAATACAATGATATAATAAAAAATTATGATTATAATTATTTTAAAATATCTTAATAAATAAAACTATTTTCTTTACATAAATGTACTACCTTTTATTATTTTTATAAATAAATAAATTGTTTTTTGGATTATTTGAAAACCTTTTTTTTATTATTTAAAAAATGAGTAATTTCTAAAACTAAGTTTCTTGTTTAAAATAAAATACTGATTTTTATTATAAAAAAAAAGACAGATTTTTTTTTTAAAAATAAAAAAAAACAGATTTTTTAAATTTTAAAGTAAAATAAAAATAAAAATTTAAATATTATATTATAGTTATCATTAAATTAAAACAAAAAAGAGGTGTGGAAGCTTGAAGGTCATATGCTGGTGTGATTCTAAAGGTATGGAAGCTTGAATGTCTGTTTTAAGCTCCAGAATTCCAACATCCAACGGTGGAAGTAGATATTTATGTTTAAATTACCATTTGTTACTGCAACTTTGGAAGTTACTAATATTCATGATAGTTATATGCTGTAACAAAAAAATGAGCTATATTCACATCACATTGCCATATAATTATTTTGTATTAAATGAATGAAAATAAACAAAATACATCGACATTTACAAGGTACAAGCCTTTTCATGTCCAAAATTTTACAAGGGTGTGATATCATTCTGCTCACCACCTAAATATGTTAAAATGTAAATCAACAAAAAAGTTACAACTACCCAAGTTTTTATTTACAACTTCCTTTTAGAAGTTCACCACTCACTAAAATGTGGGGTGAAAAGGAATTATTCAAACCACATTTTTTTTAATCAAATTATTCAAGCCATACTAATTAGATTTTTGGAGGAGGAAGAAGCCATTTACTTGCTTGAATCGCTTCAAGCGTAATGTATGGTTTAACCTCTTCTGCAGTTAGTTGTTTCATCATAGGTGCACGCCCTTTAGTATCTGCACCTGGTCCTGTGTTCTGGTATTCTCCGAAGTGAATAGTTCTGTGGATAACAATAAAATTATGTATTTATCAGCATTTCATGTTCATGGATTATGGAAAGATACGAAAATATATTTTTAGTCTCTATAAAGTTGAATTAAGGAGTTACTTGTCATATTCAGGGTGCAAGTTGTTATTCCAAGCCAATGGATTAATAACATCATTAATATTTGTGAAAGCAAAAACAACTTCTGGACTAGACATCCATGCTCTGGCTAAGAATGTATCATGTCCAGTTCCAGTGACATCACAATGCACAAATGAGTATAAAGTATCTTCATCTGGACTTTTTCTTGCTTGTGCCACTATCACTGTTGGCCCGGTGTCACCAAGGGTTCTCAATTCATTTTTCTGCATCATGAAGTTAATCGTCAATTCATTAATACTAATTAGTCACAATTTTTTTTAAATAATTTGGAATTCATTGAAACACATTTCTGTATCGAAAAAATGTTTAAATTGGAGCCACATTGCTGTTATAGTGTGATTGCTCGTAGTTGCATTACAGTTGCAGGGATATAAAAACCATAATGTTACGGCCACAATTGCAGCCGTGGAGACAAAAACCAGAATATTACGGCCACAATTGCGGTCAGAGACATAAACACGATAACTACTTACCAAATATAGTGACCTTCCACTTCCAAATATGTAATCCACTGTGCCTTGAATTAAACAATCTTTGAAAAAGTGATTATGCCTATCATCACAAATTGTGTCCTGGAACCCAATGAATTGACAATTATAAAATGTTGATTTGTCACCAGAAGCTCTCAATGCAACAGCTTGGGCACCTGGCCTTTTTCCGTCAGGTAGCGGTGCAGAATTCTGTACCATCAAATTCATACAAGAAAAACAAAACAAGCATATAAGAAATATTCCATACACAAATAGTAATTCTATTGACATTTTCTTAATTTTAATTGATGGTGGCTCGAAAGTATACATACCGATATTATAACGTTAGCAGCTACAAAATAATCTCCTTCGACAATCACCGTAGCACTATCAACTGTGCCATATTGTGCTGCAGTACCACCATAGGTTATATTTGGCATATTATCTGGTGAACCATAAAATGTAACAAACGGCTTTGTTCTCTCAACTTTGATTTTTTCGTTGTAATTTCCAGGACCAATGTTAAGAATCACACGTTGAGTGTTACTAGCAGGTACACTATTAAGAGCATCAGTGATGGTTTTGAATTCACCACTACCATCTTGATTTACTTTAATAATTTTAGGAGTAGCTTCTGCAGTCACCAATGCAGGGTCAAGGGTAGCTTTTCTTTGTTCTAATGGACCAATAGTGGTACTGAACCATGTTTCTAATTGTGCTCTATCAGCTGGAATTGTGTCATCTGATAATACAACATTGGCTGTGAATAATGTTACTATGATAGTAACATTAATGATAGTGATTCTTGTTTTTGAAACCATTTTTCTTGTTTTTGTTTTTGTTTTTGTTTCTATTTTTTTTTTTTTTTTTTTTTGGGTCAATTTTTATGTTTTTGTTTTATTGGATGAATGAATATAGTTGTGATTGATGTTAGAATTTATATGTTGTTTGTGAGGCTTAATTTAGGGAGTAGTTAATTTGATTCAACCATTTTTCGTCAACAAAGCTAAAATTAAACATGGGGTTGATACTGCATGGATTTCAAGTTCATTGGTTGAAAATATAGATTATATTTTACATGATTGTAACTTAGTTAAGGTTTGTGGTTTCTAACCATAGAAATGTGTAAAACGAAATTGAACAGAATTCCTACACCAGAAAATTGTAGTGTTTGGGAGACTGATTCTAGGCCTTCAGTATTGAGAGGAAATGTAGCATAGGTTTTATTTTATTTTATTTATTTATTTTTTGAATTATTTAATTTATTTATTCAATTTTATATTTTAAGTTGATTATGAGTGGGCATGACAACACGGCTAGGCGGCCAAATTAATTCGATGGAGTTTAGATAACTCTGTAAGTGCCACAATTTTTAACGGAGATAAAAAAATAGAATAACAATCTCATACTCAATCGTGTTCAGATATTTCTACCCCAACCCGTATAAACTTGAACTGGATTTTAGTATGTATTTACTAAAAAGATAAAAGCTCAAAATTACGCTGTTTTAACAATTTTATTCTTTTAACAAAATAAATAAATAAAGGAAATGGCTTATATATTTGTCTCATCTAAAAAATAAAAATAAACAAATAAATGCAATTTAAGAGTTTGTTGAAGTGTTTCTTAAGTTAATAGAGTTAAAAATATAAGGACAAAATGTGCTTTTGGTCCGTGTAATGTTAGCAAATTTGAGTTTTATTCACTAAAAAAAACCCTTTGTTTCTGTAATTTCATATTCCTTTGTTTGAGCCCCTAATTTGGCCATGTCACACAAAAACACTGACATGGCTAGAATCTACTGACTGGACCACTATCATGTGTTTAGGATGCGTTGACTTGGCATGTATTGAGGACGTAAACCAATATTCGCTCAAATTACAAGGACGGAAATTAAAATTCGCTCAAATTACAAGGACAAAAACCAACATTCGCTCAAATTACAGGGACGAAAACTAAATTTTCCCAAGGACCAAGTTACAGGACCAACAACTTAGAATTTAGTATTTAAGTTGATCAAAAGCATCATCAGGGAAAACTACTAGCAAATATGCATATATTACAAAATTCGTTGAACTTCAAAAAATCTTCAAAACTACTATATTAGTGGGCCCAATAATTTAATATATATCATAAAACTCTTCAAAACTATAATAATGAAGAGGAAAAATGGAGTGAAAATGGAGAGGATATTAACTCTGCACTTACTGGACAATAGATCTAAATCTAATTACTACTATATCAGAAGATGATTAGTACAAATGAGTTTCATTTCATTGCAATCTAAAAATGGCATGATCCAAAAGGAACAATAAAAATAAATAAAAGGTTGAAAGGAATTACTAGCATACCTGCAGAAGGCCAGAGAATGTCACTGAAGGAATGAGTGGAAGAGGATTTGGGAGGTTTCAAAATTCAAATTCTCCCAGAAGGAAGGTTATGCCTTAATAATCACATGCCTTCTTCCTAGTACTTTATTAAAACCCCAACAATCCTTTCTTCCTATGTCTGATGTTAAAAGATGAATTGCATGCATCAATGGTGAAATTAAGTGCCTATAACAGCATTGAAATAATGAAAGATCTTTAGCTCTAGCTTAAAGAATGTATAATGTTGACATCATAAAAATACTAGTAAATATGTATATATTACAAACTTCACTGAACTTCATTTGATTTAATTTTAGTTGCAGGATTATGAAGCAAAATACATAATAAACTTCAGAATCAATTCAACAGATACAAGGGGAAAATACTAAATAACGATATGATGAACTATACAAATCCGAAAGCTATGAGAGAAAGGAATGTGGATGACAAAAATAACAAATATTGTACTAGAGTGTAAGCAAGGTACCAAATAACATAAAAGTCTAACTAGTAATATAAATACCATATATATCTTACTAATACCTAAATTATTATTTAACTACTACATAATAATTATTTAATTGACTACTACCTAATCCTCTATCATTCTTTAACACCAAGTTGCTGCAACACATTGACAAGGTCATCCAACTCTTTAGAGGAAGTACCATCCTTACTCACAGCCCCAACAGCTTCCTCTTTCATCAACTTAGCTCTTCTCTTTTGAGGACTATCCTCACTCATGACCCCTGATATTACCCGACCCAACTCATCCGGATCAGGCACAGAATCCTCCCCCTCGCACACCCTAACGGCTATTCCCATATCCTCCACCAACAGCCTTGCATTCACAAACTGATCAGCCTCCATTGGCCATCCAAGAATCCCAACTCCAGCCACCACCGCTTCCAACACCGAATTCCACCCGCAATGACTCAAGAACCCGCCCACAACCCGATGACCCAATATCGCCTCCTGCGGGGCCCAACCTTTCACCACAAACCCCCGTCCTGAAACCCGATCCTCAAACCCTTCTGGCACCAATCCATAACCCTCTTCTATCTGCTCTTCCTTCGACGGAACCTTCACCACCCAAACAAACCGGGTCCCGGATCTTTCTAACCCGAATGCCAATGCCTCCATCTGCTCCCTTTTCAGTAGCTTCTGACTACCAAAACAAATGTACAACACCGATCCTTCCTCATCCCACCGATCAAGCCACCGTAACACTTCGGGTCTATCATCTGGGTCATCTCCGACCCGAATCCGATTATAATAACCCAACGGACCAACAGCAAAAACCCTTCTATTACCTAATTGAGCTTGAATTTGATCCAAATATGGACCTTCCAACGCTCTAAAAGTATTGATTACAAAACCCCAACTCTCAGCATTGGAAATGAAACTCTCCTTAACAAACTCCGATTCAGGGTCCGATTCAATGTACCATCGGAACGCGCTAGGAAGGTGATCACGCTTAAACGACGGCGTTCCGTGAATATCGGAGAATTGAACAACCTCCTGTGACTGGAAAAGGAGCGGGTTTCTCCAGCAGCTGTTAAAAACAGAGATTAAAAAAACACGGGTTGAGTAAAAAGAGATTCTGGGAATACTGAGTCGAGTAGCGAGTTGGTGAGTCCATCCAAGAAAGAAATCGGAAATGAGTACAACAGGGGGATTATGGTGAGTTTGAAACCATTGGATAATTGGGTTTTGGAGATTGGAAAGAGCATTAATGAAAGGGTAGTTTCCTTTGTTGCCGAGTTCACGGACATTTTCTACACCTGAGGGTATTTTGGGGTGTGAAGGAAAAGGTAAGATTAGTGTTTGGATAGTGTTTGGGTGGGTTGTTAAGAGTGGGTTTAGTATAGAGAGGTTTTTGGGGGTTATGATAATGGTTATTGTTAAGGTTGTTTGAAGTGCTAATTGATGAGTGAGATCAAGGAGTGCAAGCATGTGGCCTTGTGCTGGATATGGGAATATTAGAATGTGTGTCTTTGAGTTTGACATGGTTGCTTTCTTTCTTGTGTGATGTTGGTTGAATTTGGTAGTATTAAAATGGAAGTGGATAGGATAGAAGACTCAAGAATACTGTTGACTCTTTAAGTCAACCATCCACCGACACTCACACAGTTAACACGATTTTTTCTTTTTACTTTCCGCGGTCTCAACGGGTGTACCGTAATGGTCTAATTAGCCATAATATGAAAAAATAAGATTTTTTTTACATTAAACCGTATATAAAAAAGTTGAGTACCATTAAATATTAGTTTGACAATAAATTTGGATAAATGTTCATATAACAAAAATTATGGTGTATTACGAAATACTTCTTTATAAACTACATTATAAGTTTTATTTGTATTTTCACCGTCTTTGTTGATAATCAATATTTTTAATCATTGTCTTTAAATAACTCTTAAAGTTGCAACACACAACTGACCATGTAAAAACATTGTCGACAAAAGATATATGCCAATATGTTTAAGAGATTGTCCTCGACTCTTATTAATATAACAATCGCAAAAGAAAAAATTAAATGGATGCAGGTTCAATTCTCATGCTAGACAAATTTGTATTTTTTTTAATATAATGGACCACATGAAAAAGAGAGGAATAATGAGAGGGGGAAAAGTAGGTTTATGGTTAGCATTTGAGAGCAAATTTAGAATATAAGAGATACAATAATAATAATAATAATAATAATAATAATAATAATAATAATAATAGTAGTAGTAAGTTAATAATAATAAATATTTAACTTGGTGAGTTAAAGGTTGTAGGTTCGATTCTTGGTGAGGTACGTTTTAACATTTTATCTCTTATATTATAAGTTTATTCCGTTTTGCTATTCTTAACCCTAATTTTTTTCCCGCTCTTTTTTCCTCTCATTTTACCCTAAAATATTAAAATAAAATGTTTAAAAAATGTCTCACCGGGAATCGAACCTACAACATTTAAGATCTATTTTGTGTTTTTTGCCACTACACTACATCAATCAAGTTGTTATTATTTTGCAATCAACATCTAATAAATATGGAATCTCTCACCATGTTAAATATTTATTTATTTATTTATTATTATTATTATTATTATTATTATTAGCTTTCTACTAATATTATTAGATATATTATATTATATATTATTATTATTATTATGTTATTATTTTGCAATCAACATCTAATAAATATGGAATCTCTCACCATGTTAAATATTTATTTATTTATTATTATTATATTAACTTTCTACTATTATTATTATATATTATATTATATATTATTATTATATAATACCTGAATACGGGTAATATGTATAATGTCTACGGAAAAAAAAAACTTTAAATATATCACATATATTATTATTAATATATTATATTATATATATATATATACAACATAACAAATTCTCAAAAATTTACGATCACTTATTTGATATACATACGCAACATAACAAACTCTTTTGAAATATATCCCATATTATTATATTATATATACAACATAACAAACTCTCAAAAATTTATGATCACTTATTTGATATACATACACGTTGATTTCACGTTAATGATTCACGTTGATTTTTTAGAAGTCAAACAATGTTTGTTTGAGAGAAAGTTCAATTTTTTATCTTTGAAAGTGTGTATGAATTGGTTTATTTACAAATAAAGTTTCTTAAGTGTTTATGTTTGTTTGAAAGTTTTTTTATATTTGTATTTTTATGTATGTCAATGCTGGTTTTTAACGGTATATTTCACAGGTTTGCAATTGTCGTTGTTTGCAGTCTAACCGGCTCCTTTGTTGTTTCCTCACAAATTTCATCTATTATCTCCTTCATCCCTCAAACTCACATCTATTATTTTGGTTCTGCGGACAGGTTCTCCTTCAATGCTACAATAAAAATGGTTAATCTTAATCCTTTTACTAATCTTTCTCTAAATTTATTGAGAAGTTTGAAAATATTTTTATAAGTGTTAGTTGTTTATCTTTATAATTACATTTTTATATTTTTCCTTACTTCTTTTTATTCATACAATAATAGGTCCTTTAAATCATAATCCTGCAACGGATCGAGAGAAGTTGATCGATGCTTTTTAGCTGCTGATGTTACTTCTGGCATGTTGGTATCATTTGTATATTGATGTTTTTTGTATACTGATGTTTAATTTTTTTTTTTAAAAAGTTCCAATTTTTTTTGCATGCAGAAGTTGATCAATGTTTTTCAAGTGCTGACGTAAATCCTGGGAGATGGAAGAGATGAAAGAGATAATCCTTTTTACATGACGGAACCATACTTCATTCCTAATACTTAAACTTTATGGTTAATGTTGTTCTTTTGAGTTGGGAACCTTATCAATTTTTTAAAATTTTTTTAGTTTTTGTATTTTAATTTTTCAATTAATCTGATTATTATAATGAAAAATATGATTTTGAAGAAATGCAAAAGTTTCCAGCCATTTGAAATCCATTGTCTTCTTATGTTGACCTGAATATATTTATTGTTCTTATGCTTTCTTATATTTAGGATAACAAATTTCAAATAAATTAATATATTCGATCAACAAATAGAACATTGATTATTCTTATAAAAAACTGAACATATTGGTTATCAATTCTGATATTTTACTTTTATTCAACAAAATTACGTCCAACTAAAAATATAAAATCTTGCCTTACAAATACAAATAGAACCCGTTGTTATGGCTTATATGATAATTATGCAACATTTTTTATTTTTCGATTTACTTTTAGTTTTTAAATATATCCCGCTTTGTCACAACAAATATTCTGTCTCGCAAAAATAAATCATAACAAATAAAATATAAAAGTTGCCTTAAATATATCCCATTTTTTCGATTGTTATTTTATTTTATAATCTTAGACTATTTTATGTGATTTCTATATGTGATTTTTTTATAATCTTAGATTAATTTAAATCATATAACTGACACTCCACAAAACCCGTGCAATGCACGAGTTGCAGTCTAGTTTGATTTAATGTTAGGGTAAAATGAGAGGAAAAATGAGCGGGAAAAAAAGTAGGGTTAACAACAGCAAAACGGAACAAGCTTATAATATAAGAGATAAATATGAATTTTATAAAATCCAATTATACAAATTATTCATACTTTATTAAAAAAATTATTTGATATGTTATTGAGATTTATTAAGATTAACGATATTCAATAAAAACTCATAAATCTTTAATTCTGATGGGTCTCAATAACATATCAAATGATTTTCGATTTATTAAAAAAATTATGGATGATCTATATAATATAAATTTTCAACCCAACACCAATATAGTGCGGCACGAGTGGTAGATGTTTGGACTCCTTAACCATTTGGTCCTGAATTCAATCCATGGCCGATGCGTAAGGTTAACATCTCCATTACCTCGAGGGAATTAGTCTCTGCAGTTACACGCACAAAAATTCAATCCTAAATTTTAAAAAATTCGTATTTGTGGTAATAATATTCGCAAGTGGTGCATATTATTACTCCCTCTATTCAAAAACTTGGATGTAGATCTCTTCATTTAGTTCTCTCGTGTCCTCTGTTGTGCATTAATTTTAGCTAGTACGGTTCATTGATAACCGTTAATTGAATCGAACTGCCGAACTGTACCGAACCGGAAATAATTGAACTATACCATAAATTTACGAACCGAACCATTAAGCTCAAAACAGGTCTCTAACTGAACCGAGCCATAAATAACCGAACCGAACTATAGATAACCGAACCACTAAATGATATGTCCTTAAAAAAAATTGTCAAAACAATTTAGTAAACCGTAAGTTACAATTTTACTGTGCTTAACGGTTCGGTTCGATTAACCGAACCATAACTACAATTCTATTGTGCTTAACAGTTCGGTTAACCAGTTAACAGAACTATAAGAACGGTTTGGTTCGGCTTTGCTATAAACTTTAATGGTTTGGTTCTGTTATTTGAACGATTTTTATGGTTCAGTTCAGTTCGGTTCTTTGCCCGAACTGAACCATGAATAGTTCTAATTTCGCCATTGAATTTGTTTCTCTCTTTTCTAAATTATTTTATTTTACAATCTAGACGTGTTATACCATTGGATTTGGAACAGCATAAATGGCATAAGGAAACACTTGACATAAGAAACTAAATTTTCATGTCACTTTCCTTAACCCGAGCGTGTTAAACATGTACGTTTGTTAAATTACATTTATATGTTTTTTATTTTTTATTTAGAAGAATAAAATTGTTGAACCTATATGTAGTTTTAAATTTTTTGCTTCTTTTTAATAAAAATTATCAAAACAAGTACACGTTTATGGGATTGGGATTTATTTTTACTCTGGCCAAAAATCATAACGAATAAGGAGATACTCGAATTCTACAAGAAAGGTAAAATCTGTCTCCGTCCCGTTATCATGCCTACATGAGCTCAATCACTTAATTGATTTAGTCCCTATTTTTTCTAATTTCTTGCAACAATAACACATGAAATTTTGAGTGATATAAATTTGTTAAAAGAAGAATCCAAGTTGCCAAAAAGTTACTATACATATATAGTGAAATGATCGAACGACTCAATAGTAATATTTCTCAATTTTTGTTTAATTCACCAAATTAATTATAAGTGAGATAATCGAATTACTAAAAAGAAAGATGTTATATCTTTGTCTATGTAGGCTACAGGTGGGTATCAGTCATCAGAGACAAGATTGAAGGGATTTAATAATGCATTGAAGAATAATATTAATGGAGTAAGATTGAAGGATAATGGATTGCACTTATTACAACTTGTTTTGAGACAAACAGTACAGCTACCCTCACTATTTGTCTCTTAATTCCATTTTAACATTTGTGTAAAAACAGTTGAGACGTCACGGTTAAACCAAGGTGTATGTATGTTGAGATAAGTGTGACTGAGTTAAGTCTCACATTGTTTAAAAAAGTGGAGGTTAAACAATTTATAAATGAGAGAATCTATAAACCCAATACCTTAAGGTTTTGGGTAAAAGTGTGGTGTCCAACTCACTTGTAGGTTCTTGAGCCTCCTTGTATCGAAAGTCTCTTGGCGAGTCTCGTTGAGCACAGCAACGGTGGTACAAGTACAAGTGTATGGACGAAAAAACTTATGCTTTGAGAGGGAACATAAAGAATTGAATGACTCACACTTAAGAGGGAAATTGTTGTGACAAGTGTGACACCTTAATCCTCCAGCTGCCCCTTCGCGACCCAGCAATGTAGACTGTGTGGGGCTTAGTTACATCCATCCTCCAGTAGCAAGTTGCTATGCTCCGCCTTCGATCTATTAAGTTGAATGCTGATATTGATTTTAGTACATGTTGCCAAATATTGAAGTATCCTTAATTCCTAGCCTTAAATATATTTCTTAAAAACAAAGAACCAACAATATTTGACAAACATGAAACTAACTTTTCACCAACCTTTTGAAAGAATTTGCACCTACTTGTTTTAAATCTTCTTTTGAATCCTTTACTTCTATGAATACCAATCTATATAAAATCATTCACATTTATATATCATTGAACTTTTAACTCATTATCCCTAGCATGTCTAAAGCAAATGTAAGAAGACATGATGCAATGGAGAAAAAAACAAGTGACCAAGAACATTCAAGGAAAATAAACCAAATATTTTTCCACAAACACCTCAAAAGAGTGTACCCTAATGAATTACAAAAAAGTTCTTCGTCTTCATCCATATCTTCATTGTCATCATTACTGTCACAAAATTCAAATGACTCTTCTTTCACAGATTCTTTGATTGTAGCAGACGAAAACGTCTCGTTAGCACTGCATTTGACTTCAGAACCTCAGAGAAGAGAATGTGCACAAATTAATACTTCCCAGAAACAACAAAGTCCTCATGCAGCCAAGCTTGGTGAATTGAAAAGATGCAAGTGGATCACAAAAAACTGTGGTATACACATTTTCTTTTCTGTTGCATCAAATAATAATCAATTATGCTATTGCAATGTTTGAAAACATTAGAGTTTCATACTTTAGCATGCGCAACATTGACAAATGATAAAGAGGTATATATTGTGCAGATAAAGCATACATAGAATTTCATGATGAGTGTTGGGGAGTTCCAGCCTATGATGACAAGTAAGCAATGTTTACTATGTTAAAAAAATTATTTTTCTTCCAATTAAAAACAACTATTTACATACGTATGCTCGTGGATTTGGATTACCTGCAGTCATGGTTTTAAATTGCAGTTGTGGTCGCCGATATGTTAGTGGTTGCAATCGTTGCGATTTTGGTTGCTGCGACGCGCGTTGCGGCCGTTGCAATGTGAAATAATTTTTAATTTTCACAAACTATATCAAGTATCACTATGTCAGTTTGTTCTATAAATACCAAATGAAATATGCTTGAAATACATAATTAAAAGACCGTTAAGGGTAAGATTTTTTATTAGATATATGACGCAAATTTGAATTTGGGTTTCATAAACTTTTGATTTTTGATGAGAAGATTTAAACGGACATAATTGAAATTTTCTAATACGGTTTCTGATGCGACTGTACACGTGATTGAAGATCACACTACAATTGCGGTGCGATGTTGTTGCGGAGGCTACTGCAGCAGCAATATTGCGGCCGCAATTGTGGATGCAGACCATAATTTAAAACTTTGCCTGCAGTCACATTGCCGAGCATTCATTGAAGTTAGTAAGTTAGAATAGTTATATAAAAATTAGACAATTCATATTTTAAATTTGGTAAACCAAATTACCAAATTTAAAATACAACTCAAAATGTGAGTCATTCAATCTTCACAGTTCTAATTGACTTGCTGCTATAGTGACTTGATATTTTGAGCAAAGGGAATCCATTGCCATATAATTTATTTTCTCAAATAATTATCAATATCGATGTTTCAGTGTCGTATCCAGTATCTGTGTCTACTTCAAAGTTTTATCGAGCTTAATTTCTTGAACCATAAAACAGAAAACTGTTCGAGCTGCTTGCGATGTCAGGATTGCTGATAGATTGCAATTGGACAAAAATTCTAAAAAGAAAGGAAGTTCTAAGGTAAAGCACATTATATGCATGTTGTCTAGTTTGGAATTAAACTAACATATCTCTGTATATTGTTTGTTATTGACACAGACAAGTTTTTGCTGGATTTGATCCAAACATTGTTGCCAAAATGGAGGAGAAGGAAATCATGGAGATAGCATCAAACAAAGAACTTTTATTAGCTGAA
This sequence comes from Trifolium subterraneum, assembly GCA_951799995.1. Lineage (NCBI taxonomy): Eukaryota > Viridiplantae > Streptophyta > Magnoliopsida > Fabales > Fabaceae > Trifolium > Trifolium subterraneum. The sequence goes on from OX637467.1 coordinate 33,914,043, forward strand.
TCCAGAGTTAAGTGCATAGTTGACAATGCCAAATGCTTATTAAAGGTATAAATACAAAACATAACAAATGTATTTATTCAAAATTTTGTTCACTCAACCTTCTTAGATTAAGGACCAGGTTACTTTCATGATTATTGCTTTCATTTTTTCTTCAACCAATATATATACGAGAATATAAATCATTTTCTTTTACAATTTTTTAAAACATATCTAACATTTTTAGATATTTTGAAAATGTCAAAATATATTTGTATTAGCCCTAGTTCCCATTGAAAAAAGGCCTTAGTAATCTAGAGTTCAGCCACAAGATAACTAAAATCTGGCCAAAAAATTGTTTTCGTCACTTGAAATCAAACTCGATTCTCCTGAGATTCATTCTAGGGGAAACTCATTTTTATTTTGTTTCTAAAAAAGAAAAACCGAACAATGTTTTGAAAGTAATCAAACTCATGGTTTTAAATTATGGGTCTTGCTAACTAGTGCTCCCGGGGCACTCTTTACGCATTCCATTTAAAGAAACTTTTTATTGAAAAAGTTAAACAGCACAATTTCCAATGCGTTGACTTTACACATTACCATAAAAATTCTATAAAAATCTTACTATTTAAGGACTTAAAGAGTGCCTCGGGGCAACATTTGCCTTAAATTATAGTTGTAGTTACACTACAAACCTTTATACTGCACAAAATGTGGCGGGTGCGGTCGAAATTGCAGTTGCAATGCCGTTGTAAAAACCTTAAATTCCTTTATATTGCAGCCATAATAGTGGTTGCCGAGTGCAATTTGAAAAGTAATGAGTCCTAAATTCATGGTTGATTATTGTCTACAGATTATGAAAGAATATGGATCATTCAGTAGCTATATATGGAGTTATGTAAATCACAAACCGGTTATTAATAGATACAAATACTCAAGAGATGTTCCATTAAGGACACCAAGAGCAGATGCCATAAGCAAGGACTTAATGAAACGTGGATTTAGATTTTTGGGTCCAGTGATTGTTTACTCTTTTATGCAAGTTGCAGGATTGACTATTGATCATCTTGTTGATTGTTATAGGCACAAAGAATGTGTAAGCCTAGCAGAAAGGCCTTGGAAACATATTTAATTAATAATTCACTTGCATGATTTTATTTTATTTTTATTGTATGAACAACTATTCAGTTTTGTATGTATGTTTAATAAATTTAAAAGGCTTTGTTTTGGCTTTCAATTTGAGTTAGATTGTTTGTTTCAAGCATTGAGACCTTCTTTGTACTTTGTAGAAAGTAATTAGTTTTCTAGTGATTTAGTTTTCCGCCTGACAAAATTTAGTTTTTACACGGCTTCATTGCTACTCCTTTTATCCCAAATCTTTAGTCTCTGGGTATGTTTGAGAGTTAGAATCAATTCTAGATACAAAATTTATTCTGATCAATATTAAAACAGTGTTAACAATTGTTTATTTTTTTGTTTAGACAAAATGTTAACAATTGTTTATTAAAGAGTGTATTAATAACATTATCTATTGCAAATTAAACATAGAGTAAATTCAAATTGGCATTATTCATGACTATAGGTACTGAGTCAAAATAATTGACTAAATGTTATGATTTTGTTTTAATGTTAAAACCCATGAAAGTCTAATGCATGATTGATATCACTTATTTTGTATCCTCACGATGTCAATGTATGAATTACCGTCAAGCTGGCGTGAGAAATATCGTTTAAATAAATCTTCCACGCTAATTTTACTGAACACTTCAGGGCTTTTAGGAGTAACAACAAGGCTTGGTGCTGGACCAAGAATTGCATTCAATCTAGGACTGTGAAATGCGGCAATAGAAATCCTCTCCTTCTCTGAGTTAATTGTTGCTCGGTGTTCAATACTTCGATAAATACCATTGGTCATTATCTGTCAAACAATTTAAGATATTTGCTAAATCAAAATATTTACGATATAATATGTCATCTGATTTTTCTTTGTATTTGTAATGTTAAGCAACTAAATGTAGCATGGAAAATAGAATTTATGAATGATTTTGTTTGAGTTAAATTCATATACACTACTAGTGTAAAATGGTTTTGTCGATCAATCATAATCGTCAAATCATTAAAAACGTCTAACTTTTATCTTAACCACTATTAAAATCACGCATAGGATTGCTGACAATATAAAGATTTTTGTACGAACAATGCATGAAAATTACAATCTTGGTTTTAATGAGTTACCTCTAACATGTCTCCAATGTTGATGACAAAAGCATCTGAGAGAGGCTTAATAGAAATCCACATTCCATCTTTTCTGATTTGAAGACCTTCCCTTTCATTGACTTGGAGAAGGATTGTAAGGGCGGCAACATCGGAATGACGATTGAGTCCAATGACTTGTTCTGGTTGAGGACAAGGAGGATATATAGTAGTTCATCCTCATTGATTGAAATCCATCTTCAAAGAAATCTAGTAATTCACTTGGTTGGATCTTCAATGCTTTTGTCATAAACTCAATGATTGTCACACTTAGTTTTTTCAGTTCTAAAGAATACATCTCTAGATTTTCTCTGTAAATGGAAAAAAATTTGTTGAAATTTAATTTCTTGAGAAAAAATAATTATGCAAATAAATAGAAGGAAGGAAATAAGTGTGGATTTCTTATGCATGATGGAAGTGTAACAATGTAGAATAAATCAGCCCATTCGAGTTTGTGTTCCTCTGATACAACAAACATTTGACCAAAACCTTCCATATCTCCTGCTTTCTGCCAAAATACTTTTTTCTCTTCCATTGGTAGATTGAAGAATTCTTGAACAAGTTTCTTTATATTTTCCATCAATGAAGGATTGACACCATGATTGATCAGCTGGCATTAATTTTACAATCATGTGATAACATTGTTTAATTTATTGGACAACTTACGGCAAAATTACTTCTTTAGTTCTTTAACTTAATTTTAGGTAACATTTTAGTTTTTTATTTTTTTTAATAACATTTTAGTTTTTTTTTTTTATATTTCGTTAAAAATTTCAAACTTCAAATTTACAATTTTATTTATTTGTTCGCTTTCAATTATAAATATATTTATGCTATAAAAGAAAATTATTGATTTGAAGGTTGAAAAATTCTAACCAAACATGGATGAAGGATAAAAGGACTAAAATGACCTAAAAACAAGACAAATGACTAAATTGTTATTTGAATTTAAGTTAAAAGGACTAAATATTTAATTTTGCCGCAATTTACACTCTCAAGTTGCAATGAACTAAACTAACTATATTGATTATCCGACTTAAGCGTTGCAGTGGTAACATTATTGCACACGTACATGTCCTATCACAAAGTACCCTCATTGACTCACCCTGTACCTTAGGTTCTGCCAACGGAACATTCCTTTCTGAATGTTCAAGTTAGTAATTTAGTTAGTATATTAAATTTTAAATTTTATTTCTTTTATAATTTTTGTGGATTTTTAAAACTCTTTTATATTTATAATTTAGTTTAATAAATATTTATTTATAAATTTGAAATTTTGATTTAATTTAGTTTTTAGGCTTAAATGCAGTTTTACCCCCCCTATTTTGACTGTTTCGGAATTTTACCACCTCTATTTTAAAACTCGGAATTTTGCCCCTCCTATTTTGACTGTTTCAGAATTTTACCCCTCCCCCCTATTTTAAAACTTGAAATTTTACCCTCCCTATTTTATAATTCTTTGAATTTTGCCCCACTATAAAAACTTGGAATTTGACAAAATTCTAAAAAATGACATTACTAAATTTTGGATAGCCATTGTTTTTAGGATAAAATTATGTTAATGGTTATCCAAAATTTGTAGGTGCATAATGAACACTCTAGGTATTTTTATTGTCGTTTTAATGAATATTTTTAGGGCATTTTTCTTGTTTTTATAATTTTTTTTGGTTTTTTTACTATATTTTACTCTCTTTTTTTGTTGTCATTTTTCAGATTTTTTTTATTAATTTTTCCATTCAAAAATAAATAATAAGATAATGTTTAATAATAAATAATTAGTGAGGTGGATAATAACATAACACATCAACACTCTACATAAGCAAATATGAGTCTAATATTACAGAGGGGGCAAAATCCAAAGAATTATAAAAGATGAGAGATAAAATTCCGAGTTTTAAAATAGGTGGATAAAATTCTAAAACTGTCAAAATTGAGGGGGTAAAATTCCGAATTTTATAATAGGGGGGGCAAAATTCTGAAACAGTCAAAATAGAGAGGATACAACTGCATTTAAGCCTAATTTTTAATTATTTAATTGTATTTGTTACTTGAGACTTGAGAGGGACAAACTTCATTCTTTCATTCTTGGATCGAACAAGTTGCAAAATTACTTCAAATATTAATTTACATAGAAAGAATGAAAAGAAAATGATGTAGGAAGGCTCGCCGCGTCGGATTGAAGAGAAAGTTGCGCGTAAACGGAATAATACATATTTAGTTTTAGTATATTTTAGATTGATTTATTATTTTTATATTTTAGCTATTATTTTTATGTTTTAGCTAGATTTATTATATTTTTATATTCTAGTTAGATTTATTGTATTTGTTTACTACTTAAATAAACTATTGTAGCCATAAGAGGCAACCTTTTGATTCAATAAAAATATAGAGAATTTTCTCAAGTTTGGTGGATTCCAAATTATTCTTTCTGGTGGATTTCGGAAATCTGGTGGATTCCAGAAACCCTTTTATCAGGTTTGTCGCTTGCAAACCTGTATTTTATTATAGGATCAGCGCTTGCTATTCCTTCCCGCTTCCGTACTGCATCAGAAAAGAAAAAAAAAAAAAAGTGTGGCAAAATTTGTAAGGTAAAAAGGTAAATTAGTCTTAAAATTCTTCATCTTAAAATCTGATATTTCCGCGAGATTCCTCTCGTGATATATAGCAACGCGGTTTGAACACAGTTACACAGTATGAAACGTAAGTGAAATCTCAATTATTTTTTTTTGGACATAAGTGAAATCTCAAAATTGACCAACTTTCTTTCTTTCTTCTTTCCCCCAAATTTGTTTTCTAAAGTTTCTCTCTCACCGATTGATTAAACGACAAGTCAACATTCAACCAAATCTTGTAAGAAAATAATCGATTTTCAATTCGATAAAGTTAGTGTTTCCAATTATGGCCGCCAATTCCCTTAGAGCGGGTTCTTCCTACGGCGGCGCCGTCCCTTTCCGATCAAGGTATCCCTTTCTTTCTCTGTGTTTCTTCCTTCGAATTTTAATTGATATAGTGAAATATTGAATTGTATGTGTTGAATTGAAGTAATGGACTTAGTACTCGACCGGGTGCTGCATCCGAGGAAATTCAATTGCGTATTGATCCCATGGACTTGGACAATGAACTCACTGCTCTTCATCGTCAAGTTACAAGGTTAAAAAATGTACGTTTCCACTATTTTATGCTCTTTTTAAATCCTCTATTCACTTTATACATGTTTTTTCGTTTTTAATTTTGTTATGTATACATGCAATTTTGATTTTAATTGATGCTGTTGCTTTTTTAAATTTCATCATGCTTGGAAACTGTTGTGAAACTCTTATTCATTAAGGTCCCAGGATTCAGTGGAACAACCATAGGCTATAGCTAATAGATATCGTTCTTATTTATGGGATAATTGTTTCTTTTGTTCATTATGAACTTTGGGTCAGTTTGATCGGCAAAATATAAATATGAGACAAAATGGTATATGACCGTACAAGACAAAACAACACGGGACAAACGTTTAGCAAACTTTAAGGCTTTGTTTGCAAGTTGGTTTTTGGAGAAGAGAGCTTATTTTTCTTTTCTAAATTGAAAGAACATGATAAATGATAACATAATATTTCAATCACACTTAAATCATTTAAATATTTTTTATAATGTTCTTAATTTCAAAAAGAAAAATAAGTCCTCCGCTTACCTCCCCTCCACAAACCAATTTGCAAACAAAGCATAAAGTTCTTTTGTGGTATGATATCGTTGTCATTTCCATGCTTTTTTATCATGCATTTGTAAGGCCTAACTTAACCAAGCTTTGTAATTTTATTTCATTTAGAAATTGGTTAGGCCTAACTTAACCAAGCTTTGTAACGATTAATTTGTTCATATCTCCAGTTGACATGAGATACCTGAACCTTAGGAATAGAAATCGGAAGCATGGACAAATGTGGATGGCCCAATAACAGAGTAATTAATAATTCCCGTTACTGAAATAGTTTGATGAAAATTGAAATTATATATGATGTTTAGAAACTTATTTCCTCTCGCCTTTTTCCTTTTTTGTTTCCTTTTGTTCTCTTGCTAAATCAAAATTTTCTGGCGCAGGTTGCTGAGGAGATAGGGACAGAAATGAAGTATCAGAAAGATTTTCTGGAACAGCTGGTACATAACTTTCTTGGCAATCTCTTGTTTAGTTTTTGTTTTTTGGCTCAAACTCAATTTGTTGCCATATTCAAGCAAAATAAATTTACTCTTGAAATGTTGATAATCATTTCATAATTAGACAATTAGGCTAAACTTGCTATATTTTGAACTTTTGTCATTTAAAAAGATAGTAATTTTTTTATTGTATGTTGAGTCCTAGTAATATACTATTTAGCGGCTAAATGTCCAATGTATCGTTGACATTTTAGTTTTTCTATTTTAATACAGCAAATTACAATGATGAAGGCTCAAGCTGGAGTGAAGAATAATTTAAGAAGATTGAACAAGAGCATCATCCAAAGTGGTTCAAACCATATTCTTCATGTTATTGTTTTTGTGTTCATCTGTTTCTTTGTAGTGTACATTTGGTCTAAAATGTCCCGAAAGTGAGACTTACGAATTTACAGCCAGCTACCTGGTTGAAATACTTAAGGCCCCTTTCGATGACTCATATGACACATGATTTTGTAACTGTCACAAAGGGAGAACTCCAAAATCCTTTGGAGGTTCTAAAATGTATCTGGCTTGTGAATTTTTCTTATTGAATGTATAGTTGAAGTCGGTATTCCATTTCAAATAATGATGCACAGTTTGCTAACTATATTTACTATGTTTTGCCGACTGTTTTACCCTCTAAAAAATCTGTAACTGTTGTGGATAAAAACTGAGAAGAAACCCACCTTGGGTATCGAATTTGAATTAAATTAAACTCTTTGCAGTTAAATGAGATTGAGTCATTGCTATGTTGCAGTTTGTGAAGTAGAGGGTAGAGCATACTCTAACATTTAAGAAATAACTTAAAAGTGAAATCCTTATACACTTTTTTATATGTGAAAGTATAATTTGACTATCTTAGATACAGTATGGGTATATCAATAAAATCAGGGCCGTTTCTTCGCTGAAATCGGATTATGGAGCTGATGTTTGTTTTTGTACAAGATAGGCTGCTGACAAATAAAAAACAAGATAGGCTTTGTGCGATTTTTTAGTTTTTTTAAAGTCTTATTTTTCTCAATACAAAACTTTCAGTTTTAAGTTCCTTAACATGTAGTAAGACCCATATTTAAAACAAAAAAATTATGATGATTTTTGCTTATGCTTGATTTCAAAATAAGTGTCGCATTTGACCACTTTACCCATGTCAATGTCAATACACAATAACTGTTTTGAACAACTACAAAATAAATAAAATATAAAATAAAATGAAGAAAATTATACATACCTGGAAGAAACCCCATTCTTTGCATGCATGATCGAGCTTCTCTAGTTCAGTTCCATCTTCTTCAGTCAGCAACTTATTCAAATCAATGACAGGAACTTGTGGTAAAGAGATTATGCTAGAAACAACACGAGGTTCTTGGTTTTGTTGAACATATCTTTCTGGAACTTTGGTTATGGGTTTCTTTACTAGCTCCTGGACAGAAGGCACTGTGAGAGAGGTTCCAAGCTTCTTCACCATTTCTGAATCCATTGCCGCAAAAAATAAGTCTAAAATGAGTTATGAACTTATTATTATGAAGTTGACTTGACTTAAATAGAGGCTACAATTCATTTTCAAACTCGTGGGGGGATCCTTTTGTATATAACTTTTCAAAATTATCCGCTATGGTACTACTATCTCGTTTCCTATATCAACGTGCGTTATTATCTTTTCAAAATTTGGAGGTTGTGGTTTATATTTTTTTAATCCATTGCCTTGTGAATGGTATGAGCTAAGATCCTTACTTTGAAGAGTGACAAAAAAATAGATAATAAATCTTTATTTTGACACCGAGAAAAACTTGAGTTATTGGAAAGAGAATGTGGGGGTGGAACTTAGTCGAGTTGAGTCCAACTTGGTTGAGTTCGGCTCAACTCGACAAGAAATTAAACTCCATTCAAGTTTGATACAATTTTTTTTTGGGTAAAATGTATTTTTAGTCTTGGTAATATTAACGAATTTGAATCTTAGTCTCTAAATTTGTAATCTTCTATACCATAGACAGTCATTTGTACCATTGATGGTTGCTCACGAAGTTTTGGATGAACATAATCTTGTCTTGTAATCTTAAGTGATTTGTTCAGATGATGAACATAGTATAGACTATAGACTTTGACTACGTGTCTTCATTGACAGCACAAAGGATGATGATCCATATCATCTCTGTTCTTTGTCTTTTTGTTGAAGTCTAGTATAGTGTTCAGATCTGTTACGTAAGAACTTAAAAGACCTATTTACAAACACAAAATTTAAAAGATTCGTGGATGTAGTAGGCCTATATTATATACAAGCAAATGAATATTTCAAGAAGAAAATAAAAATAAAAATCACATTAAAGAAATTTATTTAACTTCAAAGGAAACAAGTCCACCAGCTACACAATCTTTAAGCAACAATACAATCACGTTTTAATGTTCCAGCCCATGAAAGTATAATGCATGATTAATATCACTTATTTTGAATCCTCATGACATCAATGTAAGATTTTCCTTGAAGCTGGCGTGAGAAATATCCTTTATAGAAATCTTGCACACTAATATTATTGAACACTGCAGAGCTTTTAGGAGTAACAAGGCTTGGTGCTGGACCAATAATTGCATCCAATCTAGGACTGTGAAATGCGGCAATAGAAATCCTCTCCTTCTCTGAGTTAATTGTTGCTCGATGTTCAATACTTCGATAAATACCATTGGTCATTATCTGTCAAACAATTTAAGATATTTGCTAAATCAAAATATTTGCAATGTCTTCTGATTTTACTTTTTTTTGTTGTCGTAAGAATGATTTTGTATTAGCGTTTGCTTCATATACATCGTCAATATAAACAAATTTTATATTATCAATCAATCATAACTAGTAATAACAAATTATTTGAAACATTTTTCTTTTATGATAACCATTTTATAAAGTCACACGAATGATCGATTGTGATATATTAACAGTATAAAATATTTTTACATTGACTTTGCGTGAAAATTTAAACCTTGGTTTGAATTGGTTACCTCTAGGTTGTCTCCAATGTTGATGACAAAAGCATCTTTGAGAGGCTTAACAGGAATCCACATTCCATCTTTTCGAATTTGAAGACCTTCCATTTCATTGACTTGGAGAAGGATTGTAAGGGCACCAGCATCAGAATGAGGATTGAGTCCAATAACTTGTTCTGGATATGGACATGGAGGATAGTAATTCATCCTCATTGCTTGAGTTCCATCTTCAACAAACTCTAGCAATTCACTTGGTTGGATCTTCAATGCTTTTGTCATAAACTCAATGATTGTCACACTTAGTTTTTTCAGTTCTAAAGAATACATCTCTAGATTTTCTCTGTAATGGAAATTTTTTTATTGAAATTTAAGTTTTTAAGAAAATATTATAAAAAAAATAAATATTGAAGGAAGATGGAAAGAACCTGAATGGTTGGGGAATGCTAGGAAATAAGTGTGGATTTCTTATGTATGATGGATGTGTAACAATGTAGAATAAATCAGCCCATTCAAGTTTGTGTTCCTCTGATACAACAAACATCTGACCAAAACCTTCCATATCTCCTGCTTTCTGTGCAAATACTTTCTTCTCTTCTGCTGGTAGATTGAAGAAATCTTCAACAAGTTTCTTTAAACTTTCCACCAATGAAGAATTGACTCCATGATTGATCAGCTGAAATTAATTTCACAATCATGTTGAATCGAGGTTTACAGTTCAATCGAACCGGCATATTAATTGGTTTAAAGTTCAATCGGTTGAATCGGAGTTTAACCGATCGAACCGTTTTTATTAAATATATATTTTTTAATATTTATATGAAGAAATAATATAATACTTATATTTCACACAATTAAAAATTTAAATTCACTCAATAATTTTCCATATTTTTTAAACATTAAAATGACACAAGAAATTTTATTTATTTAAAATAATATACAAGACTCAAAATATGCCCGAAAATCACTACAAAATTAGGGGTGGAAAAACGGGTCCAAAACCGCAGGGCCGGTCCATTTATCCCGTTATTTTTTGTGGGTTGAGCCTACGTTTTGAATTCGGCCCCTTTAGTTGGCCCGCCCTGCCAAACTTACTTAAAAAGCAGGGCGAGACCCGCGAGTTACATAAAAATATAAAATCTATTATTTTAGTAAAGAATAGGATGTATAAGATGACCCAACCCAATAAAATACAACACTTATTTAAAGTAAATTTAGGTTTTTTTTTCTATTCATTCATACAACCGGTGCCAAATTTTGGAATATTTGTTGCCGCTTTACTCTCTTATCCTATTGTTCGTTCTTGCTCCTTTTGTTCTCTTCATACTCATTCTTCTTCTTCACCGGATTTCTAGTGTAACTTTTTTATTTTTAATTTATTACTTGAATCAACATCACATATGGTGTGGTTCACATTTTTTCCTGATTTGTTACCTTAAACACATGGCCAAATACTTCCTTGATGATTAGAGTGACTACATATATATTTATAAGTATATAATTAATGGACTTATAGTATACTTCCTTGATAATTTTGTCTCATAAATTAGTTTATCCTCACAAAGTTGTTTGTTTTTTGTACCAACACAAGTGTCAAAATAAAAATAAAACAAAAAACAAATTTTTTTTTTTTTTGTTTGACGGGTTAGCCCGTCAACTCGCTATTCCGCCATTAAATGGGGCGGGCTTTGATTTTAGATTTGGCCACCTAAATTGACTCGTCTCATCGTACTTTTAAGTGGGCCGAGTCTAAAGGGGCGGACTTGACCGCTTTGGCACCCTATTCAAACTAATAATCTAATGATATAATTCTCATTCTTCCAGCGAAATCTACCGAACCGTTGATTTTATTGATTTCCATCGGTTTTACCCACCGTTTTTATGTTCAGTTCTGGTATATAGCGGTTTAAGGGATTGTTCAGACCAAATGTAGGTCTGGTTCATGGTCGAACTGGTCGGTCAAGTCCGATTTTAATTAACTTGCTTTTGACTATTGCATAGTATGATTATATTTTTCTTCACATATGTAATATAATAGTTTATCTTTTTAATCGAAAGTGAATTCGTTAGTGTTATGGGTGTCAATTCTATCCGTTAATCCATTATCCATTCAAATCCATCAATTTTAAATCCATTCAATCCATCCATTAATCAATAAGATTGTTAATGAATTAGATTCAATTCATCCATTTAACTAAATGGATGGATTTGATCCATCCAACAATTTATAAAAACTCAATGGATTATTCCTTCATAATTCTTTTTCTCTGTTTTTACTATAAAACACAACAATTTTTTTTTTAAAAAATAAATTAAAATACTCATTTTTTTATGAAATTAAACTATAATATTTAATTGCAAATTCCAACTATTAGTTTTTTATGAAATTAAACAATAATATTTAAATTAATTTTGTTGGATGGATGTATTTATAGAGATAAATCAAACAATATAGTATATAATAACATTTGTCTTTATATATTAAATAAATAAAATAAAACGAATTATCAAAAAATAAATAAAAGAAGAAAATTATACATACCTGGAAAAAACCCCATTCTTTGCATGCATGATCAAGTTTCTCTAGTTCATTTCCATCTTCTTCAGTCAACAACTTATTCAAATCGATGACAGGAACTTGTGGTAAAGAGATTATGCTAGACACAACATGAGGAGGTTCTTGGTTTTGTTGAATATATCTTTCTGGAACTTTGGTTATGGATTTCTTCACTAGCTCCTGAACAGAAGGCACTGTTAGAGAAGTTCCAAGCTTCTTAATCATTTCTGAATCCATTTTTGTAAAATAAGTCTAGTTAGTACTTTTCCTTATTTGGATAAGTTCGATGGTTTAATTATGAACTTATGAAATTATGACGTTGAATTAAATATATAGTAGCAATTAAAAATATAGTAGCAGAAGGTTGTGATTCATTAAGTCTAGTTAGTACTTTTCCATCAAACATATGAATAATTGCCTACAAAAATTGACCAGTGAAATAAATACTAACAAATTAAATGGACTACCACTTGGTTGCTGACTTACTGTTAATTTGAGATTTTATTTATGAGTTCCTCATGGTTATTTTTATTGGATTTAATCTCAGACGTCCGATCTTGAAAGAGTTGAAGTGTACAAGTGTCTTTGTAGGGACCAATTATGCTACAGGGATGCACACAATTACACCCTTGCATTTTTTCGTATCTTACCATTTTGCGCTATTTTAGACTCTCTTAGATATTTAGTTATGCATCTTGTAACTGTCTTAGTTGGCCTTTTTCTTTATAAAAAAAAATAGTGGACTTTTGGTATATGTACGTTTTTTGTGTCATTATCATTGACTTGTTCAAAAGTTTTGATGGAGTTTTTCTTTTTTCGAGTTATCATTGGTCCCTTTTATCATTTTCCAAATCTTTGGTGATGTTTTTGACAGTTTGTGTCAAGTGGAATTCCACTTGGTCTAGGTCCCACATTACAATCCATATTCTCATTAACTTCAGAGATTAAGATTAAGGGTCCGTTTGAAAGACTTTTGGTTTTTAGTTTTTAAAATGTGTTATATAGAACTGTTTTAGAAAATTGTTTTTAAAAAGTAAAACATTTGTAACATGTTTCTGTTTTTTAGTTTTTAAAGCAATAAAATTGGAAGCAGTTTTTAAACAGTTTTTGAAAACAGAACTTTCAAACAAGTTTTTTCTTTTTTAATTTTTGAAAACTAAAAAAGATTATTTGGAAACTGTTTCAAACAGGTCCTTGAAATGTATTTTTATGCTTCTCAATCTGATTTTTCTCTTTCAAAATGGGTAGTAGGAAAATTCCTAAGCCTCTCGATATATACACATGCTGAGACTGAGGATATGGTGGAAGAAACACCTATATGACTCAATGAGAGGGTTTAAAGTCTTATTACTTAATTTCATACTTTTATGTAGAATTTAAAGATTTTACTATCTTCTCATGGAATGTTCGTTTTTTTTTTTTAAAACATTAGAGTGCAATGACATCACATGATAACTATGACATCTCAACTATGTTGGCACCTCATAATCATCACCTATAATTTGTAGCACCCTAATAAATTTATTAAAAATGAAGAAAAAAAGGGGCAAACTTGGGGGGACTAGGCTAAAACCCAAGAAACAATAATTCAAAGGATCCTGTCACTGCCTCGTTAAACACCTTTCCTGGAAAACCCCAAGGGATAAAACCAAGGATAAGTGAAAAAAAGTGCAGTGGCCTTAATGAAATCTAAAAGACAGAAGACCCATTAAATTACTAATATAATCTCCTTGGACACTAGGTGGAACATTCTCCCACCAGTAAATACCATCAACATTGATACCTAAAGCAGCCATTTTATCCGCACAACAATTCCCTTCACGATAAATATGAGTCACTCTAAACATCATGGTTTTAGCCAACTCCAAGCAATTGAACCATCTATTCCGAAGCTTCCAAGGGACAATATGGGAGGAATTAAAAGCTAAATTAACCAACTTTGAGTCGGATTCAATCCAAAGGTTGTTCCACCCTTTTGAATGACCAATCTCAATAGCGTTCATAACACCTAAAAGCTCAGCATATAGGGCGTAAGAGTTTCCAATATTAATGGAAAAACCTCCGAGAAAAGTAGCAGTATAGTCTCTGAAAAGACCCCCACAAGAAGCAAGACCGGGGCTACCCAAAGCAGAACCATCTGTGTTGCATTTAACCCAATTATATAACGGAGGTTGCCATAAGACTTCTTTGATGACAGGAGCATTGGGAAGATGGGCATTGACATTAAAAGCTTTCAAAATGACAATTTCCTGCATAGAAATGAAAGAAGCTTTCTTAGATAAATTGCCAGATAAAGAAACACTGGAGATAATTGTGTTGACCGCAGATCTCCAATGAATAGATTTCCCCTCAAACCTGTGTTGATTCCTGCACCACCATATAGTACTAAAAATATTAATAACTTCAGCTATAACAACTATTTTACATTGAGAGTTCCAATTTTTGTTACAAACATAAAAAATAGAGCTAACAGTACTAGTGTCAATTTGCAAGGAATGAACAGAGGCAAACCAATGCCAAATAGCCTTAGCAAAAAAACAATCACAAAAAATATGATGCATGGTTTCAATATCCTCCCCACAAAGATCACACTTAGAGACAATATAACAACCTCTATGAGAGAGAAGATCATCGGTAGGTAATCTATTATGCATAACTCTCCACATCAAACACGATTTAGAAGGAGGAATATCCTCACACCAAATTATTTTAACCCAAGAAATATGATGCCCTATAGGCCTATGAAACAAGTAAGCATCTTTAAAAGAAAGGACCCCACTATCAGAGTGAATCCATCTCAACTCATCATTAGCTTTACTAATGGGAATAGTGACAGAGTTTAATAAATACATCAAATTAGGATAAACCGAAGTAATAAAGTGAGGAATAAGCCAATGGTCATTAGAAATAAAGTGAGCCGCCTTACACTATAAAAGAGCATGGGAAGAGCGAGGAATATCCAAAAGGTCCACCAAAGGGCCACCTAACCAAGCGTCAGTCCAGAAATTAATCTGATCACCCTTTCTAAGTTGCCAACAGGTATTATCAGTAACATTAGAAATATGATGCTTGATACCTGACCAAATAGATGAATTAATATGATAGTCAATAAAACCATAACTACGCATAACCCTAGATCTGAGAAGGGACGCCCAATGATTAGAAGAGGTAAATAGCTCCCAACACAGTTTAAGATTCGCAGCTTCGTTAATATGCCTTTAAGAGCGAAGACCAAGCCCTCCTTCATTGGTGGGAGTGCAAACTTTGTCCCAAGCAACCGTAACTAATTTACGCCGATCTACATTACCACTCCAAATGAAATTTCGAATCCACCTATCAACATCTTTCAAAAGACTAATAGGCCAAGCATATATCATGAAACTATAAATCAACATGTCATGAATAACACTCTTTACAATTTCAACTCTGTCTGCCATGGATAAAAGAGAAGCTTTCCAGGCTGCTAATTTAGCTTTAATTCTATCCGCAATCGGGTGAAGATGGCAAGCTTTTGGCTTTCCTTTAAAAATAGGCAACCAAGATAAATAAAAGGCAAAGTTCCAACCGAGAAATTCAACATATCAGCAATTCTTTTAGCTCTGGTAGAAGAAATAGATCCAACATAGAAGGTGGACTTAGAAGGATTAATGATTTGCCCAGAAGCGTCTCCATATCGTTGAAAAGTCCCTTAAGAGCATTAACATTAGCTTGAGTTGCCCTGCAAAAAATCATAACATCATCAGCATAAATAATATGAGATGGAACATAGTTACCATGAGTTCCAGGAATAGGCCGAAGAGATCCATCTTCTACAAGTTTTGAAATGCTTCTGCTTAAAACATCCTCTGCTAAACAAAAAAGAAGAGGAGAAAGTGGGTCCCCTTGACAAATCCCTCTTCTGCAAGTAAAATAGCTGGACGGACGGCCATTGATAACAATCGATAAACAAGCTGAATGTAGAATCACCTTGATCCAATTACAAAACACAGGACTAAAACCAAAAGTGTGAAGCACTTTTAGGAGAAATTCCCAATCTAAAGTGTCAAAAGCCTTCCTAATATCAATCTTCATGGCAAGATTACCGCCAAAAGTTTTGTTATTGAACATGTTAATAGCCTCAGAAGTTAAACAAATGCAATCAGAAATTTGTCTCCCTGGAATGAAGCCTCTTTGATTTAGAGAGATGATGGTGGGAGAAACCCTTGCAAGCCGACTTGCCAATATTTTTGAAATAATCTTGAACTTGAAGTTGGCAAGAGCAATAGGCCTATATTGATTAATAGCCTCTGCCTCAGGAGACTTAAGAATCAGAACCACATTATTGGAGTTATAGTTTGGAAGAATCCAACCAGTAGAAAAAAATTGCAACACGGCCTTGTACACATCATTTGCAATAATCTCCCAAAAAGTTTGATAAAAAACAGCTCTGAAACCATCTGGGCCCGGAGCCCCGTCTTTATTCATAGAAAAAACAGCATCATGAACCTCCTGCATACTAGGAAGACAAGTGAGTGAAATATTTTGATCATCCGTAACATGGTTAGGGATAACCTGATCAATAATACCATTATCAAAACACATGTTAAGAGAGCTAAAAATATCTTTGAAGTAGTTTACAACATGATTCTCAATATCACTAGCATTAGTTAATAAATCATCACCATTGCGGAGAGAAGAAATAAGCTTAGTAGCATATCTAACTTTGGCTAACTGGTGGAAATACTGAGTATTTCGATCTCCATCAGTATGCCACTTAATTCTTGCTTTTTCATGCCAAAAGTCTTCGTCCAAATGAAGCGCCTTATCAGAGTATCATTATAGCCAATAGCATCAATTTGATGCTGAATTAAATCCAAATGAGTAGCAGTTTCTTCAACTTTAAAATGCACATTACCAAAAACATTTTTATTCCAATTCTTAAGTTGACACTTGAGAATTTTCAATTTTTGAGATAAAATAAACATAGGGCAGCCAGAGATAGAAGTATTCCATACCTGCCTGACGACATTGACACAATCATCATGTTTAGTCCACACACGAAGAAATTTGAACGGAGAAGCATGTCTTACATTATTATGATTATGAAGATGTAACATAATAGGATAATGGTCTGACTCACTTTTAATTAATGTATTGCAACTAATCGAGGACCAAGCATCAATAAAAAAATTATTACAAACTGACATGTCCAAACGTTTTTCAGTATATTCCTTACCTCTTCTACCATTAGCCCAAGTGAAGCGAGCCCCTTTAGTGGGCAAATGAATTAGATTATTAGAATTGGTCCAATCTTGAAAATCTTCATAGCAAACTCTGGCTGGGGTACTATTGCCCCTATATTCATGCATGCCTAGAATAGTATTGAAATCTCCAATAAAGCAACGAGGAAGATCGCCACCTGTTTGCTCCGCATTAAGAGCAACCCAAAGATCTCTTCTCTTTAGATAATCAGTAGAAGCATAAATAACACTGAAAACCATATTTTGCTCAGGAATTTTGATCATAAAAGAAACATGTTGATTTGAAGTATGCAAGCCAGTAGGATTGATATCACTGGAACAAAGGCACCAAAGATTGGGATCATTAGTTCCTCTATCATTAACAGCAAATAATTTCATTTTAACAGAATTTAGTAAACGCTTAGGAAATCTATGAAAATGCATCCAAGGTTCAGCAATAAAGAAAAAACTAGGTTTGTGTAGAATACATAACCTTTTAAAAGCCAATTTAGATGAAGGGTTGGCAATTCCCGTTATGTTCCAATAGATGCAATTCATTTGGCAAGATTTTTGGATCCTGCCCTCGTAAGGGTAACACGCGCCGGCCTGGCTAGTTGCTCTTGCTTTTTCTTCTTCTTTTTTTGCGACTTACTGAGAACAGTCTCGAAAGGGGGATCCTCCATGTTGTCTCCAAGAGCCAATTCTCCTTCCTGATTTTTCCTGTGTTCCTCTACCATATCCACCCAATTTGATTTTAAGATTTGCATATCGTGATGAACCTCCTTGGGTATATTTGGATTCTCATCCTTGGCATTGAAAACATGCTCTATTATCTCTAACTCCTCATCGGTAGTTTCTTCATTGATGGGGATGTCCGGCACAAATTCAGGCACTTCCTGTGTTATTATAATATTCTCAATACCATTCACCCGTTCCTCGTCTTCATTATCAGACTGACTATTGTGATTAGCATCCACACCATCCTCATTTTGCACTTTGGTTGCCTGAACTTCAACACTATTGATGATATTATGATCAGTCTCACTTGCGGTTTCATTGTTAACAGGTTGCTGCGAAGGTTGATTCTAACGATTATCACGCACCTTTACAAATTCCTTCCGTGGTTTAGAAGTCTTCTTACCCATGTCTCGAGTATCAGTTTCAGCGGTTTTATTCCGTTTACAATTTGCATTATTGTGGCCAATATGTTTACAACGATCACAAAACTTCGGGAGATTTTCATATTCTATCTCAACAAAGAATGCGAACCCCTTATGTTCTACTAAAACTTGATATCGGAGCTGAACATTTAAATCCACATCAACAAGAATTCGTGCATAATGCCCAAACGATTTTATGTTTCCGCTAGTTAAGTCAGTTCCCTCCTTTAACTTTTAACACAAAAAAATCTAAGGTGGACAAAAATTGTAGATCGATGTTCCCCATAGACCTTATTAATCTTTTTTAATTTTAACCGTTTGATATTTTTGTTTAAATGAAAACCATTAGATCTTGTAGGTCTATTGTATCTAATGTTGAACCATCAACACCTAATTTTATTTTGCTATTGTGAAAGAATTTTATTTATATCAAGTTATAGATATGAAGCATATCATAATTATAAATAAGATAATACTGGAACCGTGTACCTGGAATAGCAGACGAATCTGTTGATTGAGATTGAGAAAAGGTTGAGAGAATGCGTCTACCTCTTACTGATGAGCAGTTACATATTTTGTATTCAGTGTGTATTAACTTGATGATGGTTAATACTATATGCTCATCAGTGTAGGAAAAAACCTCTCAACAGAAATAGCTCAACTCATCACGGTCTCGTTTCTATACAGCCTATTAATAAATATCCTTTTAATTACAAACTTTAGTGCATTATTATAATTAGATTATAAATAGTTGATACACAATAATTTATTATTTTAATTGTTGATGAAGGTTAATCCATAAAATCCAACAATTCTCCCACTTAGATAACCTTAATCAATTACTAAAATATCAACTATTTATAAACATAAGTTTTAACAATGCAGAAATTGAATTTGATAGGAATACAAAATCATACACGTTAAATACTTACATTTAAGGATAATGAATACGGATTAACATTATATAATTATGAGTATGCAATCCAAGAATCGTCCAAGCTGTTGGAACAAAATTGGTTCTGACAATATCTCTAATGATTTTAGAAGTTTTTTATGATAGCAAAATATCAAATGTACAATTGGTGTTACTAAAAGTTGTTCTAGTGTGCAAGATGATAGCAAACAATTTTACTAAAAAATTACAAGGATTGTACTATTCCAGCTGACAATCCTATCTCCTCAAAACGGTCATCTTTACAACGTCTTTATTCATTGCTTATGAATAGAGGACATCTTCATGAAGAATTGACTACTGCACTACACTGATTATACTGCACTACAAGCTCTGAACCTTTGAAACATTCTTAGTTTGAACACTTTGAATCCTATTTCAATTCATTGTATCTTAGAATTAAGTATTAGTATTAAGTGCCTTGTATTTTGTGAACACCACTGATTGTATATCAAGTGTTCAAACATATCTTTCATAAATTCATTTTAAGTTAGTGAAATCTCTTGTTTTGTGCTTGAGCATAGAAAGTCTCTTGTTAGTGAACTTGAACATTGAAAGTCTCTTGCTAGTATGCTTGAGCAATTGTAATCTTTAGTAATTATAGTGAATTCCCTTTGGAAGTGCAGAGGGGACTATAGTACTATCGGATTGTGAGGGGAACCAGTATAAATTTTATGTGTTCATCTCTCTCTCTCTCTCTCTCTCTCTCTCTCTCTCTCTCTCTCTCTCTCTCTCTCTCTCTCTCTCAACATCCCCTCTCTCTCCCCCCTCCCAAAACACAATTCAACCCCCCCCCCCTTCTTGTATTTTTTCACCTTCAATTATTATCTAGAACTCTCTGGTATGTTGCTTGTCACCTAACTAGTGAAACAAAAAGATCCTGAAAAACACATCATCTCTTCTAGCACTAATGAAAACACCTCTTCTCACAATGTTATTCCTTTTGATTATTCCTCATCAAACTCTGGCAAAACATATAGACAAGCACCATCTTTCAATGGTGATGCTTCTATCTTTCCTAGGTGGATAACAAGGATATAAAATCATATAGTTGGAATTGATGATGAATTATGGGATATGGTTGAAGAAGGTGTAGATTTTACCAATATTGATGAAGAAGGAAGAATCTACTGATCAGAGGAAGAAATACAATAAGAGTATTTGATAATTGGAGACAAAAGTAGTGCAAAATCTGTATATGATTCTTTATGCTCTACATACGATGGAAACCAACAGGTTAAGGAGGCAAAAACAAATCTTCTGGTTCAACATTATGAGCTCTTCAAAGTATGTGGCTTTACGGTCAAAGATTTTGAAGTTTTCTAAGACTCTGAAGGCTAAGCTTGTTGAGCCTGAGGAAGAGGACCTTCTTTAAATGATCAAGAGGAAGAATCAGAGGATGAAGATCTTACTCTCTTAACCAAGAAGTTTCAGCAGTGGGCAAGGAAAAATAGAAAATCATCAAGCAAGTGAATTAGTTCAAGAAGCTCTGGGAACAAAGAAAATAAGGAAGATCAGAAATGTTTTAACTGTAATAAACCTAGACACTTTATTGCTGACTGTCCAGAACGATCTTCTAAAGAAAAGAGCAAAAAGAGCAGCTTTAATGACATGGAGAGTTTTTATGAGTCGCTCTCTCTAGAGTAATCAGAAAATACCTCTTCTTCATCTTCAGAGTTTGACTCTGGCTCTGAGTCTGATCCAATATCAGGGTATGTTGATGCCATCAATGCAAGATTAGTTTCCTCCTCAACTTCATCATTGATATCTTATTAAGATCTTCCCAGGTCGCCATTAGACTCTTCTTGACTTGTTCATGAAGCTCTCTTTCTGATAACCTAAGGAATTTAGCTACTGATAGACATAATTATAATCAAAGAGTTACAAAATTATGCATACAAAGTAACCTCGTTATGGTAGGAGGTTGCCTTCACTTGAGAGCTTGTTGCTCTCCTTGCTCCTCTAGATGCTTGTAGCTTTATGAGTTGAGAGATGATTGAAATATGGGAGTGAAGAGCTCTATTTATAGACTTTTTGGGCTTGGAAGTTCTGTGCCATCATGGCACGATGCATATCCGTCGTGACACAATGTCTCACAGAGGTTCATCGTGGCACGATGGCTCCCATCATGGCACGATGGGACTGATTTTCTTCATAAATTTTGCATATTTTCAAACAAATAGTCTCAATCGTGGTACGATCCTCCTCATAGTAGCATGATCCTCCTTTTTGTGTAATTTTTTCTACTCTTTGCTTCTTGGTCAAGTAACTTCATTCTTTATGTATTTTCCTAAATAAACCTAAAAATATACTACCAACCAAAAAAAAAAACCTAAATATTATATAAATTGATGCTTATCCTAAAGTAACATGTCTATCAAACAAAATTTTCGATGAGTTATCAAAATCCTAGGGAAATGGAACAGTGAAAGTTGAACAATCTTCATCAAAGAACTTGTTTGACACACAAATTAGATTCATCTCTCTCGACTAAATTTTCTTCACAGGCAAAAGACAAGAATTGAATCTCTTGCCATTTGTTTTAGGGTCACAAATCTCTCTGACCATTCAAATCATTTTTTTTTGTCGGAACCACTTAATCAATTTATTGTTAACTTATATAGTGTGTTTTTTTTTTTTTGGGGGGGGGGGGGGGGGGGGGTCGGATATATGCAGTGTGTTTTTATTAGAAGCAAAAGTATAAATTCTGAAAAAGAAAAATATCATAAAAAATTTCTTCAAAGTTTGTCCAGATACATCCACCAAATAACCAAGTATTTACATTAATTTGCAACCAAAAAAGCTTAATAAAACTGAATAATCATAATTAGTAAAGATACAATCAAAATAGATGACATAGGCAATAGAGCAGAAACCTAATAATCTCCACAAATAATTTATGTAGTTAAGGTTTTTCCAACTTTAAAATAACCTTCATGAGATTAATTAAACTCAAACAAATGGGGGAGGATGTACAATAATCACCACCACAAGGGAAGAAAACTGGATGAAAATGTAGGCTCATAAAAAAGCCACATGAATCATTCACTTGTATGTTTTCATTCTTTTTTGAGCTTGATCTGAATTCTCTCTAATCATAGCATCTCTAAAATGTGCAATTGATTGATTGCTAGAAAGAGGGTTATCATGATCCTGCAGAATAATAAAGATAAATTAATAAATCAATTAGCCCTAAAAGCAAATTGCTTCCATTAAATTGATTATAACAAAAATAAAATGCTTTGCTTCAACATTTAAAAGTAAGTTACTCCAAGAATCAACTCCGGGTTCTTTTTTTTTAGGGAGAGTCGTGTTACCAACCCTTCTAGCACCATATTGGCGATTTTTTAAGGTTATAGATAAAACAAAAACGGCAAAAAGACCATACTTGCTTAAAATGATTAGACTGACTAGAAGGAAAAAAAAAACTTGAGATCAAAATAACTCGAAATCCAATCTAAAGGGACCAAAAGTAAAATTAGAACTTTAAAATTAATACTCATTGAGTGGTTATTTATCACTCATACTCGGACATAATTCTCATCAGATATATTCTGAGCACGGCAAAATGCAAAGGCAACCTTGGTCAAATATTGATTCGCATGCAGCCTGAGTTTATGTTTGAACTGGCATTGGATAACCTTAGAACATGGGATTATGATGGTTGTCTTTACAGTATATATGAGAATGATGATGGAAGATTAAAACTCAGGCTAGTTTGAACACTACCTTCAAGAATCAACCTATGCACAGTCGGTGTCAGTCTTCACTATTATTATTATTATTATTATTCATGTGACGTGACACACTGACACTAAAACTTTCTTGGAAAGTCTTAAAACATATTGTTTGGTAACAGCTTCAAACTAAGTTTACTTCTGATAAACTCAATTATGCTTATGAATGAATATCTAGTTAATAAAAATCAGACTTCAACACTAATATTTGGCAAATCAATCCCTTAAATTGATTAATAGTAATCTTTATCAAATATATAATCTATTCCAAGTTGAGAACAAAAAATCATATTTTATACCACATATCTATATATTCTAATAGTGTAATAAACTCTTCTTTTTAGACGTCTGGCCAGTTAAAAGGTACAAATATTAATGAAGACAAAAGGCCGTATGTATACCTTCGGAGAAGAGGTGCCACCTGGCTCTTTGTTTGCACGCTTCCCGAGATCAATTTGAACTGAAATGTTAGCCTTCGACAGATCTAACCCAGCACTCTGTAGCGCTTGAGTTAGATTGTTCAACAACCTGTTTTACAGATGATTTTATACGTCTCGTTAAAGAGGTCAAATAGACTTCAACACAAGCTACAAAACTATCTTAATATGCATGCATTTGCAGATAATATCAATCTAAGCCATTTAGAAAAAACATCAAGACGCAAGGTCAGTGTTGTCAAATAGAGAACATAGCGGAACTATAGTGTAGTGGAATTTTAATAAACAACTATTATTTGGAGAGACGTGGTTTAGTACAGGGTTGTAATATAGCGGTTATAGCAATGCTATAGCATAGCATTGCGGATTTTAAACAAATCGCCATTTCCCGCAATCCACGATTGACAACACTAGGCAAGGTTGCCAAACTTGTAGAGTCCCAAGAGTTTAGACCGAGGTAGTCAATCACAGCCAATAGCGACGAGATCGCAGTGGTGGAGAGCAGCCGCGGGGGGTCAGTTGGGTCGCGTATAAAGAAATAGTCACGACAGACATGTTCGCTGCTATGAAGCCTAGATACTCCAAAATGAAAACGTATCCATATCGGATACTGATACTCTACCATAGAAGTATTTGAATTACTATGACAAAATTATTTTACCGGATACTTATAAGATTCTTCACGGATACACACAGATACATATCCTAGAAAAAATGAAGGTATAAAAAAGGTGAGACAAGGTTGTGAGAATTCAGTGGAAATGTACACGATTCAATTCAAGATGGCACTAGACTTTATGAATTAGTAGAGTTGTCTCTTGATGAACCAGACTTAAAAGTCATAAGACAAAACTCGTTATGAGTTTTTTTAATGATGTTTTTGTGGATATCCTAACATAGGGATGAAAATAGATTATGATTTATACGAAAACTCTGCACTTTGTGTTTTGATCACAAGTATTATTTTTTGTAAATTGTGATCCCTATAATTATATATTAACTAAGAATGATCAATGCATATTTCTTTCATGTATTTTACATACAAGTTTTATTACAAAAAAATTATTTATGTTTGTATCGTATCCTGAATTTTAAACTCCAGTTTCTATTTTTCCCTCCTTTGTTTCCAAACTCCAGTGTTTCCCATTTTTGTTCCTCTCTGTTTCCATCTAGTCCAATTATCCTTCCTCACTCGTTTCCCACTGTTTTTATTTTTCTTCCGGAAACAGAGAAAGATTTATTTATTTTCCTCTCTCTGCTATGTTTGTTATTCTTATTTTTCTTATCTCTGTTTTTTATAATTCCTCTATGCTCTGTTTCTATTTTCGACCCAGTTTTCTTCCTGTTTATTTTATTTTGATTTATTTACCTCTGTTTGCTTATTTTCCTCGCACCCTCTCTGTTTTTTATTTTTCCCTTGCTAATTATGAATATTTTATGAGTTGATTTATTTGTTTGACTTTACATTAACTATGTATTTATAGTATTATTCATGTATTTTGTCCTAAAAATGAACAAATAGCGGCTATCCCGCTATCCCACTTCAGTGGTCGGCCGCTCAGTGCCACTATCCGGGATTGACTACCTAGGTTCAGTCCAGACCAAAATAAACTAGCATCACAATTAAAAATTGATGGACAAATTCAAAAGTCACGAGACAAGATAGGTTCACAAGTCAGCACACCGAAGGAGTATAAGAAGTTCAAAATCAATGGATGTTAGGATTTCGTTCTTTGAGTAAAAGTACAGAAGATTATCAAAGAAGCACTCTCGTTTCACACTGGGTTACCGTCATAAACCTTATTTATTCAAAGATATCACATCTATCTACCCATTAAAGACTGAATAAGATTACTGAAGAGTAACTGAAATAATAACTGTAAACGCAGGCAACTATTATCAAGTTGAACAGCCACATAGAAAACTAACAAACTAATTGGTCTAACAGCTCTTAACGACTCTAATTCCCCTTTATTCTATTTCCTAACAATGGATGAATTGACAAATCGCAAGTTTCAAAAATATTGTGGGTCTAGGTTCCCCTCGGTGTAGTTGGATTCAGCTCGATACAAGTAAGTTTCAATTTCAATTCATCAGACATAGGTTGGTTCATTCACCTCATTGGCCTCTTGCGTCCATTGCGAACTTGTAATGAAATGTTTGTTCAAGTTCTCTAGGTTGTGACTTAATTCGTTAATGTTGGGAGCTATGGGGTTGAAACCGAATACATCATTATTCACTGCCTTTACAGATGGGTTGATGTTAGGATGTTAGATGCAGTGCTACATTTGAAACCGAATACATCATTATTCACTACCACTACCAAAGTTTTCACATGATTTTATAAGGAGATAACTAGATTTGGATACCTAGAGCCATAAACATGTGATTCTTTACACCAACTTAAGATTTTAACAACCATGTCTAAAGAGTAAAATAAGGTACTACCCGCACTAATTCAATATTGTAATAACATCAGAATCGATAACTACAGCTTGTACTTATTTGCTCAAGATCATTAGAAATGAGAAATCTTTTCTCTACTAAACGCAACATGTAATTGAGTTTTTATAACCTGAGTAACTGATGGTTCTAGAATGCAACTTACATTTCAAGCCTTTAAGGCGAGAAAAAAATAGATTTTGGGAAGACATTGATATCAGAAAAGTCAGACAGTGATATATTTTCAGTGAAATAGAAAAGATAATTTTTAAAGTAATTACGTACCCTTGGGAGTATACACTCGAGATGCTGATTGTCCCTCCTTCAACCGTCAGTTCATCCTGCTGGTTCAGTTGTTCACTAGTTGCGGGACATTCTATTGATTGTGCATCGGAAACAGTTCCCTGAAGAGGATGGGAAAGGGCACCATCACTTCTGACAGGAACAGACATGTTTGAATGCATAGCCATGGGCAGAGGAATTCCCTTGCTTGCTAAATCGGGTTGCCTCTCCATTGTTTTGCCGATAATATCCCGACTCAGATCATGATCTATCATACTCTGAGTGCCACTAAGCATAGTTGGAGAGATACTAACATTGCTTTCGTCAAACTTTCCGGGAAATGGTGATGCCGGACCTGAACCATTCTTTACAACTGGAGGTTGACCAACGAAGTTTTGGACACGCCAATGGCTATTTCTCTGTAACATTACAGTCGATAAGCATTCTATAGAAATAACAATTTTAACTGGTATTGGTTCCGATTCAAACCGTGTTACTCTATATAAGTAGTTAACTACTCAAGTTGATAAGTTTAACCAATTGCAACAAGATGGGAAAAATATAAATAAAAATTGATGTAAAAATTGACAAATACACAAGAATCATAATAAATCAAATAATTCCGACCAATGTGGAAAATAATATATTTTGAAAATAGGATTCCAAAATGAAATTTAACCAAATATAATGAACCAGTTTCACCCTATACTTCATATTCCATTGATTTTTCATTTTTATCAATCCATTTAGGTGATCTTGTGTCTGTGCGCTCAATTAGTTAGCCAAATTTTGTCATCATTTTAGCATTCTTAATAAGTGTTTAGTTTTGGCTAACAACTATTATGAAATTAAGGATTTGCATAGTCAAAAGCACAAGATCCTAAAAGTATGATTTATCTAAATTTACCCAAGGCATCAACTTCGACGGCTCTTGACTCCAACCTTGATACGGGCCTTCATATTTTTGTACCTTCTCCTGTAAGTACCGAACATACTCAATAACCTGCAAAGGACCATGATAAATCAACAGGTTCTGAGATTTATTTCAACTATTGATAAACATGAAAATGATAACTATTTCTGAGATTACAAAATTTACCTCCAATAAGAATGATGCCGTGTCCCTCTTTTGATCACATTGAGGTATTAAATCCCTCAATATTTGGAATCTGAAGCAAAAGATCACCAATCATCAATCTCTATAGCTTAGTGACAAATTATAAAAGCTTAAATTGAAAGCACTAAATTTCCAAGCTCTCTAACGATCGCATCAACAACTAGACAATCCCTTCCAACTATATATTGGGGGAAAATTCTCGAAAACGTATTGAAAAAAATAATAAAATGGATCTCAAAAATTGATTATGAACTTCTTATGTAGTACATCATATAATAATTCAGATTTTTATTTACATAACTTTCACATTCATTAACATGAAGATTATCCCAAAAGAAACACCGAACCAAACTCCCAAAATGTTCACAACTAATTCTGCAGTACGAATTGTTAAGACCTGGTCACAATCACATCTATCAACTATCACAGTTACTATCTACCTATGAAGCACAGACACCGGACAAGACACGGACACCGGAGACAACACGGACACATCGACACCGAGAATGAACAATTACATTCAATTTTAAACCATCCAATCCGAATAATATTCTATAAGCTAGATTCCCATTTCATTTACAATAAACATACACTATAACACCAAGTAAATTCCAGCATTATTTTACCAATATGTATTTCACATACCTCTCATTTATTTTGCTTCTTCTTCGCTGCTCGGTAACAGAATGTTTCGATCTTATTACACTAGCCTTATCAGTAGCTTTTCCATCTGCTTTCAAAACCAACCTCAAACAAATTAATCCACTAAATTCAATAACTTTTCCAAAACCAACAAAATACAAAATTATTTAAAATCATGTTATCTTTCTTGAGTAACAAAAACCAGATCTAAAAACAACATAAAAAAATATTACAAACATGTTTTTTAGAACAAACAAAAAAAGGTACCTTTGTTGGTGTTAGGAGCAGAGGAAGTGCCTTGTTTTTTGGAAGAATTAAAATCTTCATCATCGTACTCATCTTCATCATGGTTCAATTTCCCTGCTTTCATTGTTGTACGCAAAGGGTATCACTCAACAATTCTGAATCCCAAAAAAGATGAAAACTTTGAGTGAAAGGGAACAACCCAGATGAGAAATTGAGAGAGAAAAGAAAAAATGGAAATTGGGTATCGAAATTGAACCTTAAAGGGTGATCTACGCCGGCGTTGAAATGAGAGTGAGTGTCTCCGGCAAAGGACATGAGTGACCACCACCGGAGAGAAGAGGGAAGTTAGCATGTGGTTGAACTCATGTGTGTCTCGTGACTATTCTTCATTTCGCAATAAACCCTTTTTCCTTTCCTCTAAATTTCATTTTTTTTAATATATATTGTTTAGAAAATTACCATTTTACCCCCAATCACACGATCGGCTATTTTTCTCGTAAAATTTGTGAATAAACAAAAAATATTCGGATTTTAAATATCGATAAAAAAATAAATAAGAAGCTATTCTTGTGATCACGCGGTAAGGGATATAATGCATAGATTGATTTACTAGTAAGTGGTTGGGGGTGTTCGATGGCCGGGTTGTTCTAATTTTGGTCAAATCTGTTATCCGAGCCAATCAAATATAAGTGGTTTAGGTAGGTTTGGTGTTGTTGAAAGAGAAAAAGAGAAATAGTACAAGAGGCATATGGCGAAAACTGTGTGTCATAGAGCATCACAGACATTCTATTATATAATATTAAGAGCATTAATTACAAAGAAATATATGCTATGGAATATGATATGCTAAGAATACTCTAGAATATATTTACAATAATATTAAATATCAACACTCCCCCTCAAGCTGGAACATATAAGTCAAATGCATCAAGCTTAGAATTAACAAAACTTGTGACAATGTCATCTGATTCGATCTTCTCTCTGACAAAATGACAGTCTATCTCAATATGTTTTGTCCTCTCATGAAAAACTGGGTTTGAGGCAATGTGCAGTGCAGCCTGATTATCACAGATGAAAGTCATTGGTCTAGCTTTTTCAAATTGAAGTTCTTTGAGTAACTGCTTCAACCAAATCAACTCACACGTTACTAGT
This sequence comes from Trifolium subterraneum, assembly GCA_951799995.1. Classification (NCBI taxonomy): domain Eukaryota; kingdom Viridiplantae; phylum Streptophyta; class Magnoliopsida; order Fabales; family Fabaceae; genus Trifolium; species Trifolium subterraneum. The sequence goes on from OX637467.1 coordinate 33,943,361, forward strand.
GTCATAGCTCTATATTCTGCCTCAGCGCTTGATCTTGCTACTACATTTTGTTTCTTACTCTTCTAGGATATCAAGTTTCCTCCAACAAGTACACAATACCCAGAAGTAGGGGTGTTCAAAAATTCAGTTAACTGAACCAAATTGTAATTCGAACTGCACTGAACCATATTTTAAACTGAACCATTTAATTCAGTTTTTAACTGAACCACTTTTAAAAAACAGTTACAATTCAGTTTATAACTGGTTCAGAACCAGTTTAAATTTATGAACCGCTTTTTATTAAAAAAGACTATTTAATTTTTTTTCGGAAAAAAAAGTTCTCGATATTTCCGGAAAAAATTTCCGACTTTTTTTCCGAAAAAAAATTCGATTTTTTCGGGAAAAAGTTTCCGATCTTTTTTCGGGAAATTTTTTTCGAGTTTTTTCCGGAAAAAAAGTTCTCGATTTTTTCGGAAAAAAAGTTTCCGATGTTTGTTCGGGAAAATTTTCGAGTTTTTTCCGGAAAAAAGTTTCCGATGTTTTTTCGGGAATATTTTTTCCGGAAAAAAAGTTTTCGATCTTTTTTCGGGGAAAAATTTTCGATTTTTTCGGAAAAAAAGTTCTCGATTATTCAGGAAAAAATTTTCCGACATTTTTTTGGGAAACAATTTTCGATTTTTTTTCGGAAAAAAGTTTCCGATCTTTTTTTGGGAAAATTTTTCGATTCTTTACGGAAAAAAGTTCTCGATTATTCAGGAAAAAGTTTTCGATTTTTTCTGAAAAAAATTTCCGATTTTTTTTTGGGGAAAAAATTTCGACTTTTTTCGGAAAAAAGTTTCCGATATTTTTTCGGGAAAAAAGTTCTCGACTTTTTCGGAAAAAAGTTTTCGATATTTTTCTTCAGGGAATTGGTTGAAAACCAGTTTTTAAAAAATAAACCGGTTTTTATTAAAAAACTGATTTTAAACCAGTTATCTAAAACTAAACCAGTTAAAAAGTGTAAACTGGTTCTAAACTAGTTCTGAACCGAATTGTAACTGGTTTTAAAAATAAACCAGTTTTTATAAAAAGTGGTTCCAGTTACTGAACTGAACCATTTATATGGTTCAGTTCAGTGCAGTTCATGAACCATGAACACCCCTACTCAGAAGTGGATCGTCTATCAATGGGTGAGTCTGCCCAATCAGCATCTGAGTAACCAACTATCTAAGTATGACCTCTATCTTCACAAATGAGCCCTTTTCCTAGAGCATCTTTGATGTATTTCAGAATCCGGATTACAGCATCCATGTGTTCTTGGTGAGGAGAATTTAAGAACTGACTTACCACACTAACTACAAATGAAATGTCTAGACGAGTGACCGTGAGATAATTCAATTTTCCTACCAATCTCCTATATCTGTAACAGCCTCCAGGCCCTTTTTTGTAACAGCCCCCGGGCCCCATCTTGGCGATCCTGGAGCTGCCGCCTCATGATCTTCTCCACCCCCTTCTCTAGTGGAGTTTTTGCCTTCAGTGGGAATCGAACCACGTACCCTGGGGTTCAAATACGTGTTCAGATTCCCACTACCAATTGAGCTACTAGCACAATTGGTAGTGAGAATGGATTGAACACGTATTTGAACCCCAGGGTACGTGGTTCGATTCCCACGGAAGGCAAAAACTCCACTAGAGAGGGGGGGGGGGGGTGGAGAAGATTGTGAGGTGACAGCCGAGATTGCCTACTAAATACGTAGAAATGGGGTCCGGGCTGTTACAATATCTCCCTGAATCTGATAGAGGCTCCCCCTGATTTGGTAGGAGCTTGACATTTGTATCAACAGGCTTTGCATTCAATAAACCTGTTTCTTCAAGAATATCCATAACATATTTTCGTTGTGAAATTATAATACCATCCTTAGACTGAGCTACCTCAATGCCCAAAAAATAACGGAGTTTGCCAAGATCTTTAGTCAGAAACTGATTTCAGAGATATTGTTTTAACTAAAGTATTCTCTGTTGATCACTACCAATTATCACAATATCGTCTACATAAACAATAAGATAAATGCACCCTTGGACAGAGTGACGATAAAAAACAGAATGGTCAGCTTCACTACGTATCATGCCAAATTTTTGAAATACTTTACTGAATCTGCCAAACTAAGCTCGAGGAGACCGTTTAAGACCATAAAGAGACCTGCGTAACCTACAAACCATATTATATGACTCCCCCTGAGCAACAAACCCAGGTGGTTGCTCCATATACACTTCCTCCTCAAGATCACCATGTAAAAATGCATTTTTAATGTCAAGTTGATGGAGAGGCCAATGCCTAATGGCTGCAATGGAGAGAAGAAGGGGAATAGATGCCATCTTGGCTACAGGTGAAAATGTATCACTATAATCCAACCCAAAAATCTGAGTATAGCCCTTGGCCACCAAGCGAGCCTTAAATCGATCAATCTTACCATCCAGACCAACCTTCACTGTATAAAGCCAACGACAACCTAACAAAGATTCCCCAGAGGGTAGAGGAACCAGTTCTCAAGTACCACTGCTTTGGAGAGCACACATCTCGTCAATCATTGCGTGCCTCCACTCAGGGTGGAATAATGCTTCACCTAGAGATTTAGGAATAGAAACAGACGACAAAGATGACAAGCAAGTGTAATGTAAAGGGGAAACACGACTGTAACACAAATCAATGTAGTGAGGAGATGGATTACGTGTTGAACGAGTACCTTTACGAATTACAGAGGGAAGATTAGGCTCAGGTTGCGAAACCGGATCCGATGATGGAGATGGCGTTGGCGGAGAGTCTTCAATGGCCTCTGGAATAGGTGTAGGAACAGGCACATCAGATGGTCGTGGACGACGCTGATATGTTTGGAGTGGTCGTGAAGTTGGAGGTTCAACCGAAGGGGTATCTGGTGTGACAGATTGACAGGGCTCAAGAGGAATAATAGTAACTTCCTGAATGGGTTCGGGATCAATGTCTTGAAGGGGTTCAAGAGTTTTAATATTGGGCTTAAAGTATGGAATATATTCAAAGAAGGTAATGTTGGCCGATACGAGGTATCGCTTTAATGTTGGAGAATAGCAACGATAACCTTTTTGTGACCGATGATAACCAATAAAGACACACTTTAGTGATCGAGCTGACAGTTTATCGACACCAGGAGAGAGATCGTGAACAAAACATGTGGACCCGAAGACACGAGAATGTAGCGGGTGAAGAGGGGAATGGGGAAAAAGGACCGAATGAGGAATATTGTCATCAAGGACAGAAGAAGGAATATTGTCATCAAGGACATGTCGTTAAGACAGCATCCTCCCAAAATTGAAATGGAACATTACCATGAAGAAGTAGGGTCCGTGTGGTTTCCACGAGATGCCGATTTTTGCGTTCGGCTACCCCATTTTATTGAGGTGTATGAGGACAAGATGTTTGGTGAAGAATACCATTAGATGTCATAAAATTTTGAAATTGATGTGACAAATATTCACGAGCATTATCACTTCTTAAAGTATGAATAGACACACCAAATTGAGTTTTGATTTCTTGATAAAATTGCTCAAAGATAGAAAATAACTCAGATCTATTTTTCATTAAAAAAAATCCACGTACAACGAGAAAAATCATCAATAAAAATAAAATACTTTGACTCAAAAGTAGAGATAGTACGTGATGGACCCCAAACATCAGAGTGAACTAAAGCAAAAGGAGACGAAACCCGTTTATTGACTCGATCGGGAAAGTGACTACGAGTGTGTTTCCCTAATTGACACGACTCACAATGTAAATCAGACAACTTAGATAAACTCGGTACCAACTTTTGAAGTTTGGAAAGACCTGGATGACCCAATTGAGCATGTATAGTAAGTGGGGAATCTATGGCGGATCATGTGTTGGATGCATGGCAAAAATAGGTAGTAAAGGCCTTGAGACTCACATCCAACGCCAATCGTCTGTCCTGAACTCCGATCCTGCAGGGTAACATTACCATTAGTGAAAGTTACAATACAATCATGAGTTAAACGACTGACTGAAAGTAAATTAAATGGACAACCAGGAACATAGATAACAGAATCAACTGAGAGGGAAGGTAGAATTTGGACAGTACCAATCCCTTGGGATTGAGTTTGTGAACCATTTGCAGAAGTTATACTGGGTAAGAAACCAGATGTAGAGAGAGAAGAAAATAGACTTTTATTACCGGTAACATGATCAGACACAACAGAATCAAGAACTCAAGTGCCAAGAGAAGTTGATTGAGAGAGGCAAACAAATGAGTTACCAGTGTGTGTAACCGAAGTAGTAGAAACAGAGTTCTGATTACTCTGACACCACCTGAGGAAATCTTCATAGTTTGCTGAGGAGCCGTGGGGAGAAGTACCAATCGAAGCAACATATTTAGTAAAAGTACTTTTGGGAACATAAGAGCAAGGTTATCAGAATCGGACCGGTCATCGAACCGGTGTGGTTACCGGTTCAAGGTTCAACTGGTCGGACCGGGGTTCAACCGGGTCGGACCGTTTTTAATTAAATATACATTTTAAAATAATATATAAATCTAGAAAAATGAAAAAATTACACATTATAAATTTTTAATAGTAATTTTAAACTTTTTATTATTAAAAGTAATGAAAAAATAATAAAACATTGGTAAATACATTTGATTATAATATTTATTTGGGTACTTAAATACATTTTATTATAATATAATATAAGTAATAATAATAATAAAAAAACATGTTTTTATGTGCAAAGGATATAAGCCCAATCCACTATCATTCTTTATAAGCCCAAATCCAATTCATTATCAAACCCTAATTACCTACTAACTTAAATGATACAACATGAAAGCAGCAGCCCCTCTTTGCCTCTCACTGATGTTATGGTTCCCTTCATCTCTCTCACTCTCCTGCGCCTTCCTGTTACAATTCTTCTTTTTTCATGTTTTTTTTTTCTTCATTCCTTCTGCTTCTCTTGCATCTTGCTTCTTTTTTTTCTTTTTTTTTTGACATATCTTGCACCTTGCTTCTATGTAAACATAAACTAAATAAATTGTTGTTCTGTATTTCAAGAAGAAGAATAAGAAATAAGAACTAGAGAGCATGCTTTTTGTGAATGGAAACTGTGAATGGAAACAGAAACCACGTTTATTTGTTGCTTTTGTTTGATTATTTCTTTCCTTGTGTTTCTTATATTTTCAATTAAAAAAAACGAAAAAAAAAAAAAAAAAAAGTCCAGACCGCCGAACCGCTTGGACCGCCCGGGTTACCGGTTTTTTACCGGTTCAGTGCCGGTTTGCACGGTTTTTTACCGGTTCGCTTGCTCAGCGGTTTTAATCACTAACCGGACCGGATATAGGTCCGGTTCCCGGTTCGACCGATCGGTCCGGTCCGGTTTTGACAACCTTGCATAAGAGGTACCGACAGCAGCCATGGGTAACATAGGAGAGATAAACATCTTGTAATTCGGTGTAAATATAGACTATTTGTGAAAGAGCACGTAATTTCGTTGATCGAAACTGAAAAATAACGACGGATATGGAACAAACACTGAGAGACGAGTCGGACGAAGTAAGCGGCACCTGGAACGGTGACCGGATGCGCCGTCACACGTGGTTACAGTGGCGGCGTGTGGGGAAGTTCGTCGGAGAGGAAAGCGGAGCGTGTGGGCGCGTGGAAGCGAATTTTCTGACGCGGTTTTGGGGACAGGCCGGATCGGGGAATGCGATTTGGATGGTGGGGTTGGTTGCTCGAAAAGTCGCTGGAATAAGGGGAGGCGGTCGTGGCAGTGGCGGGAGGGGACAAAAAAAAACTGATTGAAAATTGCCGGAATGAATCACAGGAGCAAATAATGGTCAAACTGGAATTAACACACAGTTTGCCAAAAAAAAAACTCATCAGAGGACAGTGGGTCCAACGGGTAAGCACGGTGTAGGGTTGCTTCTTAATAGGCTCTAGATACCATGTTGAAAGAGAAAAAGAGAAATAGTACAAGAGGCATATGGCGAAAACCGTGTGTCATAGAGCATCACGGACATTCTATTATATAATATTAATAGCATTAATTACAAATGAATATATGCTATGGAATATGATATGCTAAGAATACTCTAGAATATATTTACAATAATATTAAATATCAACAAGTGTAAAACTCGTATTTAGAATTGCAAACCAATTATAAAAAAATGGATATGGTTTAGAATTGTTGTTTTGGCTTAAATGCAGTTTTACCCCCCTATTTTGACTATTTCGAAATTTTACCCCCTCTATTTTAAAACTCGGAATTTTGCCCCCCTATTTTGACTGTTTCGGAATTTTACCTCCCTATTTTAAAACTCGGAATTTTACATCCCCCCCCCCAATTTTATAATTCTTTGAATCCCCCCCTGTTATTAAACATTATCTTATTATTTATTTTTGAATGAAAAAATTATTTAAAAAATTCTGAAAAATGACAAAAAATACTAAAAAATGACATTACTAAATTTTGGATAGTCATTGTTTTTAGGATAAAATTATATTAATGGTTATCCAAAATTTTGTAGGTGCATAATGAACACTCTAGGTATTTTTATTGTCTTTTTAATGGATAATTTTAGGGCATTTTTCTTGTTTTTATAGTATTTTCCTGGTTTTTTTACTGTATTTTACTCTTCTTCTTTTTTTTTGTCATTTTTCAGAATTTTTTTATTAATTTTTTCATCAAAAATAAATAATAAGATAATGTTTAATAATAAATAATTAGTGAGGTGGATAATAACATAACACATCAGTACTGTCACATAAGCAAATATGAGTATAATATTACTGAGGGGGAAAAATCCAAAGAATTATAAAATAAGGGGGTAAAATTCTGAGTTTTAAAATAGGGGTAAAATTCTGAAACTATCAAAATAGAGGGGGTAAAATTCCGAGTTTTAAAATAAGGGGGGCAAAATTCTGAAACTGTCAAAATAGGGGTGGTAAAACTGCATTTAAGCCTTCTTTTTTTTTTTAATTGAATTGGTGTAGTTTTTTTTCCAAAATAGATTGAGATATTAAAATTGGATATGGTTTGGTCAGTGGTGTGGTTAAGGGTTAAGGCTTTTTCCAAATGAATGACTTTATCTCTATCGGAAAAAGCCCGGTTAAAATACAGGCTAGCACACATGGTACACGGATAACCTGTTTTCCGTATAACGCAATATAAACCCCCAAAAATTTAAATAAAAACTAAACTAAGCACATACAATGACATATGATTGTATTCGATTGCTAAAATATAAATTGTAACTTTATCACAAAATGGGATCCAAACTATACCAAAAAGTAACTCATTTCGTAGAATAATACAATTACTTTTTAAGGTTCAAACTACAACCAAAGAAAGTGATTGCAAACGTGTAACTCTGAATATCACAGATTGAATATGGGAGCAGTTTCATGGTCACATGCTCCACCCGAATTCCATTGCCCACCACTGCATGAAAATAAAATCATGGTTATCAGTATCTTGATACATTCATTTACATCTTCTTCTTTTTTTTTGGTACAAACATTCATTTCCATCTTGATTTGAAACAAAACTAAACTCGATCAATAGAAATTGTCATGCATATATTTTTTGGACATGAATTGCAACATAAATAAATCTCGATTCATTTTGAATAATCACACAAATCACAACCGTCCTCCCCTAAAATTGTAGCCAACCATTTTCTTTCATCATTTTGATTTATGACTTGAATCTTCAATAGCTTTGAAGTTTGTATATGACGTACAGTAGTATTTGAAGGGGTAAGGAAACACAAGAAGGGGGGTTGAATTGTGTTTCAAAATTATAAAACTTTTTCAGGACATTGCTATCTATCAGAGTTTTATAGGCAGCGGAAATTCTAAACACAATCAAACAAAAATAATAACAGAGACAGAGAGAAGAGAGAGAGAGAGTGAGAGAGAGAGAAAAATATGAACACACAGGATTTATACTGGTTCCCCTCACAATCCGAGAGTAGTCCAGTCCCCTTGCACTTCCAACAGATTTCACTATAATCACTAAAGATTACAATCCTAGTGCTCAAGCACACAAGCAAGAGTCTTCTAATGCTCAAGTCACACAAGACAAGAGACTTCTTACAAGTTATAAACAACAAGAGACTTTTCCAACTAGAATCACTCACGCAGGAGTATTCCTAAACTTCTAAGTTACTCTAAAAATTTAAAACACTTAACACAATTAAGTGAATTACAAAAGAATTCTTCAGAGGCTTAAACAGTCTTTTAGAAGATTTTGAATGAGTATGGTTTTCTCTGTTTTTGCTTGTACTCTACTCTCTTAGGTGTGTCACACATTTTTCAATCAAAGACACCTATTTATACAAAGATAAAATAGAGACGTTGATGAAAAGATCCGTTGAGAAATAACAGCTGTAGAAATTTTCATTTGCTTGAAATCCGAATTTGAATTTCTTACCCATAAGAGGTAATTCAAATCCACTACTTCGTCCTTATTTCTTTGCTCTACCATTTAGAGTAATTGATAGAACAGATAGTACGCAAATACGCTCCAATTGTAGATAAGGTCAAATAATGACGTTGTTCATTCTTATCCTTTGATTTTAAGCTGTCATCCCTTGAGAGTGATATGGAAGCTTGAGATTCTTTACAATAGCTTGAATCTGTTCAGAAACAGAGTCTTCTTCAGAGTTGAAACATATAGCTTCTGAGGTACTTAAATCTTCAGCTTCTGATGGTCTTCAGAGATAAGCTTTTGAGGGTCATTTACATTCCAGCTTCTGATGCCTTTTCAGAGTGTAGCTTCTGAACGTCTTCAGAGTCTACCAATATAAGGTCTTCAGAGCTTCTTCATAACTGAGTGATCTTCAGTTGTTTGGTTATCCTTCAGAATGCTTGTTTATACCATTATTCAAATCTTAGTAATAATGTGTCATAATGATTCTGCACACTTAAACAAATCATCAGTATACCAATTGTCCATTTAATACTTTTGTTATCATCAAAACTCTTAGGGTATTTATCAATAAAACTGATTTTGTTCCAACAATCTCCCCCTTTTTGATGATGACAAACATATGTATTAAATACAATTGTTGTTGTCAAAATTCCACTATGTTGACATTAGGTTCTGAGTTTTGCAAGCTTCCCCTAAGTCTGATAATCCATAGAGTTAGGTTTGTAAGCTCCCCCTAAGTTTTATCCATAATTAATTTTGATCAGTTTAAGATACACTTTATTATACCACTTAAATTATTCACATTTTACTATTCAGAAGCCTAGGTTTGTAAGCTTTGCTTCTTCAATAGTGAAATAATCTTATAAAAAAGTTGCACCATTTTCATAAAACTATCTGTGAATAATAAACTTCAAATAATAAAATTGTTCTCCTTTAAAAGTTAAGCGCGAATAAAATATAGATAATAAATTACCCAATAAAAGATATCAGAGTCTTATAGATACGTATGTTCCTATCAGCCAAACAAGTTTCAGAGTTTGACTTTGGAAATAAACAACAATTTAACACGCATAATCAATACAGCCAATACTTCTCTATTCTTCTCCCCCTTTTGTCATTATCAAAAAGATAGAAAATATTTATGCAGTCAAAGCGTAACTATAAAAAAAGTCAAGTCAAAAAGTGATGTTTACAACTATGTCCAATTTAATGAACTTGTTGCTAACCGTTGTGACTTTAGCGTTCTGAAAGCTTATAAAGAGCGAGGAATCCTAGTCATTTTATTCATAACAAATATTCTTAGGAAAGAATAGATAGTTTATCAAACAGCCTGATATCAATGAAAAAAACAGAGAGTAAGGGTTCAGTTTTTCAACAAAAGAAAGTGAAGAAGGATAATAGATCAAGGCAGGAGAAAAACAAGAAAACACAATCAAGGCCAATAATAAAACTCAATGAACGTCCAGACAAGTGGGATGCTGATTACTTCAAGTTTCTTGAAACTTATCATCCTGAGGATGAATTTCTACCTAAGGCAGATGAGGCTTCTTCTCAGACCACTGTGGAATCTAAGAGAATAGATGCTCCTTCTGAAGGGGATTCTAATTAGTTTCTTAAAACTTTATGTACTCATGAATCTTATTGTTTGAATAATAAAAGATCTATCTTTGTCTTTGTTTTCACTTATAATCTTTCTGCTTTGATTCTAATGCTCCTTCAAATGCATATTCATAATTAAAACAAGTTGAAAACTAACAAATATTCTATCATTAAAAATATGAAATATTCAGAAGCATGTGAAATAAATAAAACAAGTTTAAGAGCAGAACAAATTAGTACAGATAAATAATAAGTGCTTAAACAAATTGAAAGAAATCCTAGGGGTTCCTATTTCTAAGAAGATCAAGGATGGTGTCTAAAGTAGACATGATTCCTTTCTGATTTGTGTTTAGCTCCTCTAGCTTTATGTTCTGACTGTCCACTGTCTTCTGAATTCTTTCTTCAAACGCTTTGTTGCCAGATTTTTCTAAGATGTCCTTCTTTACAAACAGTTCTCCAGGTTCCAGACTAAACTTCAAATGCATGCTTAGGTCACTATCCAGTGAGCCCAAGTTTTCTTTCCAAACTGTAGTCTTAGGAACAGAGTCATCAAAGAAATTGTCAGTTAGGCTCAGTCTTCCTTTCTTCTTCAGCTTGTTCTTCTCTATCTCTTTGTTCCATTTTCCAATGAAGGGTTTTAACTTCTTCTGATATTCTTTAAGCTCTGACAGATCTGAAGTCTTAATGAAGCTCAATTCCTTTTCCAGTTCATTCTTCAGACAGTTCCATTGGTGCTCATGGTAGGCTCAGTGAGAGAATATCTCAACTCATGTAGGCTTTTAATCTTGATGAAAATATTATTGCATTTATTGATAAACTCAGAGTCAGATAAAGGAGTGAGTTTAGGGTTTGGTTCATATGAACTAGGAATAAGAGTGATTTGTGGAAAATGTTCAGAGGGGACATGGTCATTGTTTTTAGAAGAACTTAGGATATCTGAGATTTGAAGGGAAGGTTTAGAGATATCAGGGTTTTGAGAAGAGGTTAAATTCTCATCAATGTATTCTTTGAGAACACAACCAAAGGCTTCTCCAAAGTGAGTTTCACTCACAGAGCAGTAGTAATTGTAGAAATTTGGAACAAAGTTTTCAAAGAATTTGAGAAACTCAAGATTTTGGTTGGTTTCAGCATTTGTGGTTTCAGGGGAGGGTGACCTTGATACTGAAGAGTTTCCAACTTCTTTATTTCTTTCAGTATCAGAGGCTTGGTTATTTTCAGCTAGGTCAGGGTATGATTGATGATCAGGATTGTGAGTTGATTGGTCCTCTTGCTGGGATTGTGTTTCTGGTTCTTGTTGGTCTTGCTCTGGATGGTCTCGTTCTGGTTGAGTTTGGAGTGATTGATCTGGTTCTGATTGAGTTTTCTCTTATTGGTTTTCTTGGTTCTGAGCATGTTCAGAGGCTTCTTGTGTTGGTTTCCGAGGGGTTCCAGAGGCATTTTGTTTAGGCAACTCTCCACTCAAATGTTGTTCAAGAATCTTTAAAGGTGAGTCATTTTGATTCTGAACTTTTGAGGAGGGGACAGGGTTTTCTCAGAGTTTGAGGTTTTTGAGGGTGGTGTTTGAGGTATTTGTTCAGGAGTGGTTTCTGATCTTTGTTTATGAACATTAACATTAACATTTTCAGAAGTAGAATTACCTACATTAGCTGTATTCTTCTCAGTATCAGCAGATTGAACTTTCCTTTTCTTTCTTGACAACTGCTCATCATCAGAAGCTTCTTCTTCATCCACAAAAATAACAGTAGCTCTTTTCTTTCCACTTTCAGCTTTCTTCTTACCAGAGTCTGTCATAGCACTCTTTCCTTTTCCCTCTGTTTTCACCTTCTTCTTATCAGCCTTTTCTTCAGAACCTTTGCCTTCCTCAATCTTTATGCCTTTTACAAATCTTCTTTTCTTCTTCTTTTCAGCAGCTTTGATTTCAAATGCTTCACCCATATTTTCAAGCAGAATAATGTATTGGTTTATGATTCCAGTAGCATAGCTTGAGACAGATACATTTAACCTTTTGAGTAGATTTGGTTCAAATGTAGTCTTCTCCTTTATGTCATCAGTAAGCACTAACTTCTTGTCGTCCATCATCCTCATATGAATCAGTGTGGCAACAGAAATGAATGAAGCTCTTTGTTCCACAAGCAATTGAGTAGCACAAGAATCCTTTATTGCATCTATAACTCCACATTGATAACAAATCTCACTTAGCAATCTTGGATAAATTATGTGAACATTTGTCTTCTTAGGCTCTTGAGAGGTCTTGATAGCTTTTTCTAAGTGGTTGAAAATGTACTTAGCCCAGTTTATTGGTGTCTTTCTGGATAAGAAATAAACAAAGTGTCTATGATCTCAGGACAGCTGATCTGGGCTTCCACTTCTGGGAAAAATAGATTCTAACATAATCTTAGCTAACAGCCTTTGAGTAGGTTGTAGATCCCCAACCTTGTTACTTTCACATGTTTTACCAGGCAGATAGCATTTCTTGGTCATATTGTTTAGAAATTCTGATTGTTTTGCAGAGGCTTGAGTAAAAGCGTAGAAAACCCCTGTGTTGGGAATGTGTAGTAAGTTTGCCAGATTCTCCAATGTAATTCTTACTTCAAAGCCACAAACCACAAATCTGATTTCATCAGTCTTTATTTCCTCCAGACCCAAATCCTTAGTAGTCTTGTTCTTGTTCTCTAGTTTCAAAGCCCTAAGTTTCACCAACTCTTTATCAAATTCCTCAACAGTCAAAAATTTGCACCTTTGCCAGAAATCATTGATCAAAGTAGGGTAAACCGGCCCGTTTAGTAACTTGAAGAATTCAAAGCCACCATCTTGACTAACGAAATAGTCCTTAACATCAAATCCATTCTGACTTAGACTTTCAAAGTCTACTGGTTGCTCTATAATGAGATTGAAGAACTTATCTTCAACTACTACAGTCCTTTCGCAACTAAATACTTCTTGACAATCAATAATGTTGACAGGGATATCCTTTGGAAAAGATAGAACTGATTGCGTTGATGATGTACCTTCGATTTCTGAGGCTTAGGGTTAGGTTTTGCTAATTTTAGGGAGAAAGAAAGATTTATGAGGTTTAGAAGAATGCAAAGTGTGGGTAGTGGAAGTGAGAAGTGTGTGAAGTGATATAGTGATTTACTAATAAAGAAGAGAAACAGTTTAATTAAAACATTAAATAAAATTAAATCACGAATACAAACCATCACAAACAGTTATCAACCAATAGAAACATGAATACGTGTCTGAGAGACTTGTTTAAAGATTAGCGCCAAAACGTACAGATGTAATGACTTAAACGTTTACACTTCTGATATTATCAGAGACATTTTTATTCAGAAGTTAAAGACTTCTCAGAGTCTGAAGCACTTGAGAGGCTGCACTCTCAATATTGCTTCAGATCCCAAAAATTAAAATTTTCTTTTTAAGACATGGAAATATGCTCAGATTCAAAATTGTTTTATTCTGAACATGTCTTTAAATAATATATGTCTCTTAAAGAAAACTAAATCTTTTAACTGAATGAGAATATTTTGATAGATAAACTAATTAAAAACTTACAGTGTTTATTTTGTTTCAGACAATGCTCTTTATTAGATATGTATATTGAGCCTTCTCTAGTCCTTGATTAATCTCTATAGAGGTTGCATTCTGGGATATCTTCCCACCATGATGTATCACCATCATCTTCATCATAGTCAAACAAGTTTTCATATACTTCATCTTCAGAAGGATATTTTCCAAAATTTCCACTTGTTATTTCTTCTGATTTTGAGTCATCATCTTCATCATAGATGTACTTCCTTGAGATGATTATTGTTCTTCCATTGCATTTAATATGCATCCAAGTGATTGGAATGTCCAAACTTCTTTCTTGATTACCTGGAAGATAAATTATTTTGTCCTTTGGTACCCATTTGCTGATGGATCCTTACAGATTAGTTTCAGAACATTTATTCTCATTTTGTGCTTCTTGTACTATCTGAGTACTTTACAAGCTTTTCCATATCAGAGTCTGATTCATCATCCTATGATTCTGAACCTTCTTCAAAACTTAAGTCTGCTTCTGACATCATTCTTGCTTCAGAGTTTGAATTATTTTTTTTGTTGATAGTTGATGTAGATTTGATTTCATCATCTCTTTCAACAACTTTGTCCATATCTTCCCAAGCAGTCATTTGTCCTTGATTACCAGATTTTAATTTCTTGAGTCCAGTCCACCTTTGGAATTTCTTGATAAACTCATCAAAATAATCTTGTTCTGATACTTCTAAGGTGTAGTCTTCAATATCCACAGTACTTGCTTTGCCTTTGCCATTAGCTTTCAGAGTCATCTCATGACTTTTGAGTTTGTTCACAAGTGCTTCAAAGCTTATGTTGTTGATATCTTCATATTCCTCAATACTTGTAACAATCTGACTCCAACTCTGAGGTAAACTTCTTAGAATCTTTCTTGTGAGTTCATCCATATTGTATTCCTTTTTCCAATCTTTCAGGTTTCTTATAAGTGCTTGAAATCTTGCACTCATATCTTCAATGCCTTCATCATCTTGCATAGTGAAGGACTCATACTGATTTACCAAATCATTGACTTTTGCTCTCTGAATGCTTTCATAATCATCACTGGTGGAGCAATGGTCATTGATTTTGATAATTTCTTCAATATTATCATTATCATTTGTAGTAGGAGTAGATGAAACTTTTACTTGGTCTTTTTCTAGATCTTTACACTGAAAATTGATCCCTTTTTCTATTTCATTCATAAGATCAGTAACTTGAGAACACACTCTATGTTTCCATCTGTTAAAGTCTTCAAGCAAGTTCATTCCAGTCATAGTGTTTTCCTTTAGATCTTTTTCTGTCTCATTGTGAAGTGATTAGCAACATAACCGGAGCTCTAGATACCAATTGAAGGGGTAAGGAAACACAAGAAGGGTGGGTTGAATTGTGTTTCAAAATTATAAAACTTTTTCAAGACATTGCTATCTATCAGAGTTTTGTAGGCATCGGAAATTCTAAACACAATCAAACAAAAATAATAACAGAGACAGAGAGAAAAGAGAGAGAGAGAGAGAGAGAGAGAGAGAGAGAGAGAGAGAGAGAGAGAGAGAGAGAGAGAGAGAGAGAGAGAGATGAACACAAGATTTATACTGGTTCCCCTCACAATCCGAGAGTAGTCTAGTCCCCTTGCACTTCCAAGGGATTTCACTATAATCACTAAAGATTACAATCCTAGTGCTTAAGCACACAAGCAAGAGTCTTCTAATGCTCAAGTCACACAAGACAAGAGACTTCTTACAAATGCTCAAGTTATAAACAACAAGAGGCTTTTCCATCTGGAATCACTCACGCAGGAGTATTCCTAAACTTCTAAGTTACTCTAAGAATTTAAAACACTTAACACAATTAAGTGAATTACAAAAGAATTCTTCAGAGGCTTAAACAGTCATTTAGAAGATCTTGAATGAGTATGGTTTTCTCTGTTTTTGCTTGTACTCTACTCTCTTAGGTGTGTCACACATTTTTCAATCAAAGACATATATTTATTCAAAGATAAAATAGAGACGTTGATGAAAAGATCCGTTGAGAAATAACAGCTGTAGAAATTTTCATTTGCTTGAAATATGAATTTGAATTTCTTACCCAGAAGAGGTAATTCAAATCCACTACTTCGTCCTTGTTTCTTTGCTCTACCATTTAGAGTAATTGATAGTATAGATAGTACGCAAATACGCTCCAATTGTAGATAAGGTCAAATAATGACGTTGTTCATTCTTATCCTTTGATTTTAAGCTGTCATCCTTTGAGAGTGATCTGGAAGCTTGAGATTCTTTACAATAGCTTGAATCTGTTCAGAAATAGAGTCTTCTTCAGAGCTGAAACATATAGCTTCTAAGGTACTTGAATCTTCAGCTTCTGATGGTCTTCAGAGATAAGCTTCTGAGGGTCATTTACATTCCGGCTTCTGATGCCTTTTCAGAGTGTAGCCTGAACGTCTTCAGAGTCTACCAATATAAGGTCTTTAGAGCTTCTTCAGAACTGAGTGATCTTCAGTTGTTTGGTTATCCTTCAGAATGCTTGTTTATACCATTATTCAAATCTTAGTAATAATGTGTCATAATGATTCTGCACACTTAAACAAATCATAAGTATACCAATTGTCCATTTAATACTTTTGTTATCATCAAAACTCTTAGGGTATTTGTTAGTAGTTGAGATAGTAGTGATAGTTTGAGAAAGTAGTTGGATAGTGTATATGGTTTTAGTTGATAGTTGAAATATAGTAGTAGCAAATAGTGTGAGGACTTAGAGCAAGATTAGATTGAATTTCTCTTCACTTGGATACATTTACAATTGAGCCATGGTTACATATTTATAGGTATTGATGGCATATTCTTGATCCTTAGTTTTAGATCCTTCATGATATGTCATAGTACAAATCTAGTAGTTACTTATTCTACTAACTACTCAAGTAATCAAGAAAGTTCTACAAGTTTACAATATCACTTAATATGTAAGAGTGATTCTATAACTTACTAATAATTTCTAGAAAATTCTAGAAATGTGCATCACATTTTAACACTCCTCCTTGATGCATATTTCGGTAACTCTAACCATATTATATCGTTGCTCAACACTTGCTCTATCCGAATCCTCGATCGATGAAACAATGATCAATTCTATTGTACCAATGTCGATAAGCTTTCTTGAGTCCATATAAAGGTTTTCTTAGTCTTGGAACTTTTTCTTTATTGTATTTGGTCCACAATTGTTGTTTTGACGCCACTTCACAGCTTTTAGAGTCAACCATGGAAAAGTTGTAAGTTTCATATATATCCACCAATGATCTTACTCTTGTTGGAGTAGATTCTTGTGAAGAAATTTCTTGTTGAGGAGGTGAAGGTGGCGTACCTGGTTCTTCTTTTGCTTCTTCCATATCCTCTATGTCTGATTGTGGTATTGGGATGAAAATATTTCTTCTCTCAACTTTTTCTTCAACCCAATTCCAACTAGCATTTTCGTCGACCTCAACATCACGACTGACATCAAGCTTCTTTGTTTGCAAGTTATAGATTCTATAGCCTTTTGATTGTGTACTATATCCCAAGAAGATACCTTTATTGGTCTTGTTTTCTAACTTGTGTCGTTTTTGTTTAGGAACATGTATATAGAAGAGAGATCCAAAAACTCTTAGGTGTTTAGCTGATGGCTTTTTGCCACACCAAGTCTCAATAGGAGTCTTGTCTTGAACTGCCTTAGTTGGGTACCTGTTGAGTATGTAAACAGCAATGTAAACTGCTTCTGCCCAAAAAGTATTTGGCAATCCTTTATCCTTCATCATTGATCTTGCCATCTCTATGACTATGCGATTCTTCCTCTCCGACACACCATTTTGTTGTGGAGAATATGCAACTGTTTGTTGTTGTTCAATGCCTTCATCCTCATAGAATTTATCAAACTCGTGGGAGTTGTACTCTTTGCCTCGATCACTTCTTAGCATTTTTATATGTTTATCACTTTGCTTCTCGACAAGGGCCTTGAACTTCTTGAATATTCCAAAGACTTCTGATTTTTCCTTGATGAAGTATACCCAAGTCATTCTAGAAAAGTCATCAATGAAGAGAATGAAATACCTGTTGTTGTTGAGTGACGGTGTCCTCATCGGTCCACAAATGTTAGTGTGGATGAGCTCTAGTACATCTTTAGTTCTCCATGTTTCTCCTGTTGGAAATGCCAATCGGTGTTGCTTCCCAAGAAGATATCCTTCACAAGCTTCACTATTTTCCTTCAAGTATGGAAGATTTCTCATCATATTCTTCTGATATAACATCTTCAATGCTTGAGTGTTGAAGTGACCAAATCTTCGATGCCATAACCATGAATCATCGACTTGTACTTTCAAGGCGATGTTGGTTGTATATTTGAAACTTATTGGAAAACTTCTATTTCTTTTCTCCATTTTTACTTTGGCTATCTCATGTCTTTTGTGACTATTGTCGTATATTGAACATGTGTCTCCTTCAAAGTGAAGAGTATAGCCTTTCTCCATCATCTGGCCAATACTCAAAAGATTTTCTTTGAGATTGGGAACTAGCAAGACATCTTTGATGAATCTCGTACCTTTCTTAGTTTCCACCATCACAGTGCCTTTGCCTTTAGATTCTACGATAGTGCCATTTCCCAGTCGAACTTTTACTTTGACGGAGTCATCAATATCCTTGAAGATGATCTCATCTTTAGCCATATGATTGCTGCAACCGCTATCCAAGTACCAATTTCTGCTCAAGTCATCATTGGAATCTTGTGTAGCATAGAAAAATTGTTGCTCATAGTCATGTTGATCCTTCTCACACTCATGTTCTTCAATGAAATTTGCTTGATGCTTATTTTTGCTGTAACAATTTTTCTCCAGATGTCCAAATTTCTTACAGTGTTGACATTGCTCTTTCCCGCGCCATCGACAATATTTCTCGGCGTGATTTGTCCTCTTGCATATGCCACATGGAGGATACTCTTGGTTTTTCTTTGAGAAATTTCTAGAATTCTCTTCGTTTCTAGAATTTTCTCAACCATTTTTCTTTCCTCCGTATCTTTTTATCTTGATACCGTAATTTGAGTTTTGATTGAAATGCATTTTCAATAGTATTGTCATCATGCCTATTCAATCTTTGCTCATAAGCTTCTAGTGAGCCTATTAACTCTGTGACGGATAAAGTAGATAGATCTTTGGTTTGTTCAATCGTAGTCACGATTGCATCATACTTACGAGGAATGGAAATTAGAATTTTCTCAACAATTCTTTTGTCGAGAATATTATCCCCGTATGATCTCATTTGACTCACTAATTCTTTTATTTTAGTATAGTAGTCTTTTACGGTCTCAGACTCTTTCATTTGTATCAATTCAAACTCCCGCCTTAGAGTTTGAAGTTTAATGGCACGTACCTTGTCACTTCCTTGAAACTCCTCCTTCAATGTACCCCATGTATCTTTGGCACTTGTAGCTCCTATGAAGCACAGGTACTCCGTTTTAGGCAGCGTACCGGTACCCGCGTACGGTACTCCCCCGTACGTACCGCCAGAGTACCCAATTTTTTATTTATTTCCAGTTCAGTACGCGCGTGGTACGGCAGCGGTACAGATTTCCAAAAAAAATAAAATTTGTTCACTTTTTTTTTTCTAAACACAACTTTTCACATTCTTGTTTTATTTGTTTTAATGTAAATTAATGTTTTAAAACCCTACACCAGACAAAGTTCAGTTTGTTTAGAAACCCCAAATTGCAACTCTCAACCACTACAATAGAAAAAGTTCACAGAGATCTGGCAAGGAAAACTAAAGGACAAAGTCACTCACAATCACAAAGGTATTATACTGCACTACTACTGCCTTAAGCTTACAAATACAGCGCAATCAGGTGTGTTTCCTTTATCTTTGACTATTATACTATTACTGTATTATACCTACTTGTTTAACTCTTCTTATTCCTACTTATGCGGTTATTCTTCACACATGCCCACATGACTTTAGACAATTACCATATTTTTTACAATGGCGCATGGTTTGTTGTTGGAGTGTTAATATAATAGGTTAATAGAATAGTATATTAATATTTAATATTAATAGTTAAGGTACTTTTTATTTTTTATGCAGATGTTTTCACAACAATCTAGTAATAGTAATAGTAATGGTTCATCTAGTCAGATAGGAAGTAGCAGAAACAATACTTCTATACCTGTAACAGAAAAATTTACAAATGGATCAGGAAGTGTTGACAACAACAATCCTCTTTGGGCTTATGTGACGGTGCTGCAAAATAGGACTGCAACAAAAGCCAATGCTAGATGGAAGTGCAACTTTTGCAAGGATGAATTTAATGGCTCTTATTATAGGGTTAAATCTCATTTGTTGAGACAAAATAATAAGGGGATAGCTATTTGTGCACAAGTGACAAGTGAATATTTGGTTGAGATGACAGATCTTGAACTAAATGCTTCTAAAAAGGTAGAATCTGTACAAGTTCCTTTCCCGACTGGAACTACAAATTTGAATCCACCGGTTGACAAGAATAAAAGAAGAAGAGGAGACGATGGACCTTTGTCAAAGGCATTTAACAATGAGGCAAGAGACCATTTATCGGCTCAAATAGCTAGGCTATTTTATGCTGCTGGTTTGCCATTCAATATTGCTAGAAACCCTTATTTCATTAGTGCATTTTCTTATGCAGCAAACACTAATATATCAGGCTACATTCCTCCAAGCTATAATGCCATAAGAACTACCATGCTACAGAGAGAAAAATCCAACATTATGAAACTACTTCAACCTATCAAAGACACTTGGGTAGAAAAGGGTGTTAGCATAGTTACAGATGGTTGGACTGATTCACAAAAAAGACCATTGATTAATTTTATGGCAACCTCGACTGCAGGACCTATATTTTTGAAGGCTATTGACTGTACGGGAGAGGTCAAAGATAGAAATTACATTGCGAATTTAATATTGAGTGCGATTGATGAGGTTGGAGCACAAAATGTTGTGCAAGTTATTACAGACAATGCCCCTGTGTGTAAGGCTGCTGGTTCAATTGTTGAAAATATGCATCCTCATATTTTTTGGACACCATGTGTAGTGCGTACATTGAATTTGGCTCTCAAAAATATTTGTTCACCAAGTCCAAATAATGAAGTTGCTTATGGTGAGTGTGTTTGGATTGCTAAGGTTTATGAAGATGCTTCATTTATAAAAAAATTTATCCTGAGTCATTCCATGAGATTTGCTATTTACAAACAATTTGTGCATTTGAGGCTACTTTCTATTTGTGATACAAGATTTGCATCAGTTATTGTTATGCTTAAGAGGATGCAAGTTGTTAAGCAAGGTCTCATGTTTATGGTAATTAATGAACAATGGTCTCAATATAGAGAAGACAATGTTCAAAAGGATGCTGCTGTGAAAGAAAAAATATTAGATGATGAATTTTGGGATCAAGTTGAATATATTTTAAAATTTACAGATCCCATCTATGACATGCTTCGTTCATGTGATACTGATGAGCCAAACCTTCACTTGGTTTATGATAAATGGGATTCTATGATTGATAGAGTCAAATCAGCTATATATCAACATGAGGGCAAGGAGTTGACTCAATATTCATCCTTTTATGATGTGGTGTATAACATCTTAACTGATAGATGGAGTAAAAGTAACACACCTCTTCATTGCTTGGCTCATTCACTCAATCCAAGGTATATTTCAATTTATTTTATTTTTTTCGTTTCAATAATCTTACCTCACATATATAATATATATTTTTGTATAATAATAGGTACTACTGTAAAGAATGGCTTGATCAATATCCGACTCGAGTTGCCCCACATAGGGACAATGAGATTTGTCAGGAAAGAAACAAATGCCTCAAAAGTTACTTTCAGGATGTAAGTGAAAGACGAGAGGCACTTGCTGAATTTGTTAAATTCTCAAGTGCTGAAGGAGAACTTGGCCAATTTGATTCATTACTAGATAGGTGGAACTTGACACCAAAGGAATGGTGGGTAACTTATGGATCTTCAATCCCTAATCTTCAATCCATTGCATTGAAACTCTTTTCACAACCAACTTCTTCATCTTCCGCTGAAAGAAATTGGAGCACATATGGATTTATTCAGTCAATGAAAAGGAATAAGCTCAATCCAAAGAGAGCTGAAGATTTAGTTTTTATTCATACAAATCTTCGTCTTCTCTCGAGAAACAATAAGACCTATAAAGAAGGACCAACAAAAATGTGGGACATTGGTGGAGATGAATTTGATCTAGTTGATGGAGCTGGTATTCTTGAAGTTGCAAGTCTTTCTCTCGATGAACCTGAACTAGAGGCTGCTCTTTTTAGTGATGATGGAGACGGAAACATATTCACTCAATGAGATATAATCTTGAACTCCATGAGATTCAGTCATTTTTTGTTGGTTTCTTGACTACATGGATATTGCTAGTCTTTATGTTTTGATGTTATTGAACAAGTTATTACTTTCAAAGTGTGGTATTTTTTGTTTAATTATTTGTTTTAGCGATATAATTATATTATTTTATTTATAAATTTATATTAAAAAATATATATATAGGCGTACCCGTACCTTAGTTTTTTTAAAATGCCGTACCGCGTACCGGTACCGGATACCGGTACCGTTATCCGGTACCGTACCGGTACCCGGGCAACATAGTGTAGCTCCCATTATTCTTGGAAAGATACTATCTTCTACAGCTTGTTGTAGAAAGAATAGCGCCTTTGAATCTTTTTGTTTATTTTCCTTCAACTCTTTTTTCTGACTAGCATTAAGAGTTGAAGTGTCTTCGGGAATAGTAAATCCTTCATCTACAATTTCCCATAAATCTTGAGAGCAAAAAAAATGTCTTCATTTTAATGCTCCAAAAGTCATAGTTTTCACCATTGAAAGTAGGGATAGTCATAGATGATGGTTGAATGGTATTAGCCATGTCTTAGAGGGAAATTTTGAAATGATGTAGGATGTAAGGAGGGTTTAGTTGGAAATATATGAATGAAGTTTCTACGCCCAATTTATGATCGAACGTAGCTCTGATGCCACTGTTAGTAGTTGAGATAGTAGTGATAGTTTGAGAAAGTAGTTGGATAGTGTATAGGGTTTTAGTTGATAGTTGAAATATAGTAGTAGAAAATAGTGTGAGGACTTAGAGCAAGATTAGATTGAATTGCTCTTCACTTGGATACATTTACAAATTGAGCCATGGTTACATATTTATAGGTGTTGATGGCATATTCTAGATCCTTAGTTCTAGATCCTTCATGATATGTCATAGTACAAATCTAGTAGTTACTTATTCTACTAACTACTCAAGTAATCAAGAAAGTTCTACAAGTTTACAATATCACTTAATATGTAAGTGTGATTCTATAACTTACTAATAATTTCTAGAAAATTCTAGAAATGTGCATCACATTTTAACAGTATTTATCAAAAAAACTGATTTTGTTCCAACAGTATTATATCAACTTATAGTTTTAGTTTAGAAATATCATATTTTTATTCATGTATCTTTGAATTCATAAGACTTTGTTTACAATTCAGAAAATAGGTCTTCCAATTTATGATTTAAATCTCAATTTAATAACCATGAAAGAAGCAAATAAGTTTATATGATCAATCGGTCTTTCTAGTTCCATGATCTAATAATGAGCAATCTATTAACCTAAGAGTAATGAAAACGAAACTAATAGTAATGAATGTGAGATCAAAACAATTATTAAATCACCAATTCATTTGCAAATTACCTGAAATGGGAAGCACAATAGCCTCTAAATAAGACTAAGGACTTGGATGGATTTACTTTGGAATCAACCCACTTGCCCCAAGTTGTTATAGCTCTTTGGAATGCCTCAAGAACATTCAATTCATCATAGACATGGCTTCTTTCTTGGTAATAGCCCTTCCTGAAAATATTCACACCCAACTTAATCAACATTCATAAAAAGGCTTTCTCCTATCTTTGCACTTATAAAATCAATTATGAATACAAAGACAAGTTGATAACAATAAACAGAAAATACGCCTCAATTGCAAATTTCCAATCACTTCAAAAAGGGAAATTATAATAATGCAATTACCCTTTAGAAGTTTTATCATGTGTCCACCAGTGACCAATATTAATGACAATAACATCTGCATCTTTATACTGATCTGAAGATTGACCAACTAAATCATGACGAAGTGTTTCCTTCTTTGTCCTATTTTTATCAGGCATTTCCCACTCTTGAACTAAGAGAGGTGACACAAATGCTAAATCAATCAAAATATATGCTTGCAGTAAGCACCCTATGGTTTTGACAGGATAAAAAACTAAAATGCTAAAGTATAAAAAAAGGCATAGAGCTAAACATCTGAAGTAAATTCAAAAACATGATCCAATTTCAAAACTATCATGAATTAAGGATCATCTCAGTGTATTCATCACCCCACAAAACACAACCAAGAAGCTTAAATTTTTACAAGTTTATAACCAATCAATCACCATAAACTCAAAAAAAATCACAAAATCAATTAGCACATTTTCATAGCACATCCAATTAAGCACTAAATAAATCATACAATTAACATAAACAAAACCTCACTAATTTCAAGTATATCATTCATTCACAATTCATCACCCCACAAAAATAAAACAACCCAAAAGTTTAAATCTTTTTACAACATAAAAACCAACCAATCACCAAAATCAACACAGGTTATCAACAATAAACCAAAAGGCATAATTGTTCATAAATGTTCCAAAAATAAAAAAGGGTTAAACAAAAAAAATAATCAAACCACTACCTCCTTCTTCATTTGATTCTTCCTAGCCTTAACAGCAGCATAAAGAAACCTGGGCAACCGATCAAAAGAGATCTACACTATTAGAGATGTTAATAAACAAAAGAAAGAGGAGCTGAACAAAAAAAACATGAAATATGATTGTTATTAAGAAAAACAAACCTGGTGTGTGCACAAATAGAATGGATAGGAAACTCCTCTGCAACAAAAATAGATTAAACAAGAATAATGGATGCACTTCAAAATAAAAAGGGAAGCAAAAAACCATAACTTTACACAACAAAGCAAAAAATTCAGACCAAGCTACACTTGAAACTGGAAAAAAAAAATCAAAACTTTATACATTCAAATTGGAAAAACATACCTTTAGATATGGAAGAAAACCATCTGAGATCTGTCATCACTATCCAGAAGCTAATCAGTGCCATTTAAAAAAAAATCATGAAAATGGGATGAAACAATGAACGGGGAAGAAAACAGTGAAACAAAACAAAAATATGAACAACAAATCAAATGAATATACAAGCAACATAAAACATGAAAAGAACAATTAAACCACAAAGATATTTGAATACACAAATTAATCTGAAAAATAAAATTAAAAAATCAAACCTGAATATAACAGTGATTAGAGAGCAAGAGATGGGTGTGAAGAAGGATAAACAAGAAGGAAGCTTATATAGTGAAAAATGTGGAAAGAAAGAGCAAAAGGGATAAAGGAAAAATGAAGAAAAGGCAGCCCCAAATAATACCCACACGCAATAGAACCTGCCTTCCTCAAGAGAGTCTGCAACTGAAACAACACAAAAGACTGGCAGCACAAGCCTCACGCACACTAACGGATTGCAAAAGGCATTAAAAGAAAGAAAACAAAAGAAGAAAAGGAAACGAAAACAAACAGTAGCGCAACTGACACAAACAAAAGGAAAAACCACTTTTAAAAATGCCAAAAGAACGAAATCTCACAAACGAAAACAAGCCAAAATGTACTTCTACAGTGCACATTTGGCGTTCCATGTTGTAAGTGGTATTGATTTGTACCATGGATACCAGTCACCAAAGCTAGCAATGTAGACACTGCAATATTTCAAAGTAAAACACCAATTTATTTATTAGTAAAACTTGAAATAGCATCATAATTTAGAGACAAAAAAAGGCAAAATTTGTGTTTAAGCATTATAGAGACGTCAAATTTGATGACCAATTTTAACTTTTTTCGTCTCTAATAAATAAAAATATTAGTATGCATATATGGTTGCTTAATTTGCTTACCAAACAAAAAAGCATTAGAATGCCACGTATACTGAACAAGAATCTTCATCCAAACCGATCAACAAAAGCAGCGGAGACTGCGATAGAAGCAAGGTTGACAACTCCAAGTATTATGGTACAAAGTAAAGCGCCACTGTTTCCCAAACCAACAGATTGAAAGAGGTTAGGTGAATAGAAAGCGACAATGTTGATTCTTGTAAATTGTTGAAGCAATTTGTCATGGTTATTTATCTTTTATTATTCTTTTTATGATAAATTAGCTTGTGAATTTTTATTAAGGAGAACAAATTTATTAATTGAAGTTCATTATTCATAGATAACTTTATGAAAAGGGTGCAATCTTATCTAAAGGTTATTTTACTATGAGAGGAAAAAACTTACAAACCTTAGCCTCTGATAGAAAAATATGAATAGTCTAAGTCATATAATAAATTGTATCTTAAACTGATCAAAATTAATTACGGATAAAACTCAGAGGACCTTACAAACCTAACCCTATGAGTTTTCAGACTTAGGGGGAGCTTGCAAAACTCATAAACCTAATGTCAACATAATTGAATTTGTCAAACAACAATTGTATTAAATACTTATGTTTGTCATCATAAAAAATTGGGAGATTGTTGGAACAAAGTGAGTTTTTAAAAGAAAACCCTTATGAAAATTTTGATGATAACAAAGTATTAAATAGACAATTGGTAGTACTAATATTTTAATCAAATGTACAGGTTTGATAACATGGATACAATTCCTTATTAAGCAAATTTGATCAGAATGAAGAAAAAGGTTCTTTTCTTTAAGTATGATGCATTCTGAAGAAGATGACTCTGAAGAGTGTTTAGTGGAGTTCTGAAGCATCTCACTCTGAAGACCCTCAGAAGCTACTTTAACTAAGTCTATCAGAAGCTGAACTCTGGAGATCCTCAAAAGCTGGACTCTGAAGACCATCAGGTGTTGAAGTCTCAAATCTTTCAGAAGCTAAATTTCTCAAGACCTTCAGAAGCTAAAGTCATACTAGTCCTGAAGCATACTCTGTTTCACAGAATGTTTTAATTTGATAAATGTAAAGCTTCTAGGACATTCTTTGGTAGATGACAGCACAAGTATAAAGGACAACATCTCTACAACGTTCTTATTTTCAATCTTATCTTCAAGAGGAGCGTATCGTACTAGTTGTACTATTGTTACTCCAAATGGTGGAGCAAAGGAACAAAGACGAAGTAGTGAAATTGAATTACCTCTTTAGGACAGAAATTCAATTTCATACTTCAAGCAATATCATTCTTACAGTTGTCTATCTACAACGGAACTCTTCTACAACGTCTCTATTGTTTTCATATAAATAGATGTCCTTGAAGGTTGAAGAAGAGAATAATGAACTATTGAA